>NQII01000654.1:143571-176138 GCA_002778355.1 Clitarchus hookeri
CCACGTGATGACGGACGGAGAGGTCCCCGGCGTCAGCAGGCGAGCACCCGAGCGACCCACTTCGCGAGGTTCCGCGACCCGCTACCGTTAAGCGCATGCGCGGCCGGGTCCCTCGTGCACCCCCTCCCCCCCCTTCTACGTCTGTCGACTGTCCTGGACCTGGCCGTGCGTCATTATAGGCTCTTCGCGGTTCCTTCACACGTACCGAATCAAACCTTTTGCAAAATTACCCCACGCGTGACGTGTTTCCGTATTTAGTAGGCGAGCACATGTAATTTCGTGGCAGTTTTCGCGAAGAAATTTCGGGAGCCGTTCTGTTTTGTCAACAACTACCTCAGGATGAATAATTTCGATGGTGGAAATCCACATTCTGTTGTGATTAATTGTAGTAGTGTCATCAAAATGACTGCCCTCAAAATGTCAGAATCGAACATAAGTCCGTTATTTATTAATGGAATTGTGTTTGTTATATCTCATTTTAAAGAGTACTTTGAGCTCTACAAAAAAAGTGTTCTTGGTCTTTTTATGCTAAAACTTATGGTTTCTAATATAAAATAAAGTTATAGTACTTCACATCAATTGTGTGATGATAAGGTAACTTTATGACAATATAAGTGAATTAAAGATACCATGGGTTTTTAATAGTCAAACACTGCCTGTCGATTAACTACTCCTGTAGTTCAACCACTTAAAGGATGGTGTATAGTTTTGGCGGCGTTATGAAAATCCCACCATTTGAATGACAGTCACTGTAAGAAGTTAACTATAAAATGTTTTGTTATTTATTGACTGAAGTCAAAATCTGAAGCCTTATTGCAAAGATAATGATGTGAACTACAAAAAGCCAGTTGAGCTGAGAGATACGGGCGGCTCTTAATAACGAGGTTTCGAGAGACGATGAGAGTGAAATGAATGGAGCAGCGCCTGAATACAAGGCCAGGGAAACGGGATATCCCCGAGAAAACTCGCCGATCAGCGGAATCGTCCGGCACGATTCCCACTTGCGAAAAAACTGGGAGTGACCAGGTCGGGGATTGAACCCGGTTCCCTTTGGGTGGAGGCGAGCAGTCTAACCGCTCAGCTACCGTGGCTTCTTAAAATGTATGTAGTTTGGCCTTATGGGATTTTCAATTATTATTTATTGTCACTGTACAATGTAAATTTTCAAAGTTAGTTATGCAGTAGGTTTTCGCTGTATAACTGAAGGTTTTCAATGTTTACGTTTTGTAACTTTTAGGCATTTTGCTATATAATACTCTTTAATGTAACTTTGGGTTTATTGTAAAATATTTGTCTGTCAGTTTTTGATGACCGTTGGTGATTGGTATTGTAGCCGACCTGCCGTAGCGCAGTCGGTTGGTGAGCCGTCGGTCTGCGGTGCGGGAGGTTCTGGGTTCGAATCCTAGGTAATGCATGGGTGTCAGGTTAAGTCAGGTCATGAGTTAGTTTGTAAACCGTCTCCTTATAAGCCTCCAGGCGTAACACTGGGAGGACGATAAAAAACCCTTTCCAATTCAATCGGTATTGTATATTACAATTGGGAATTCTAAACAAATACAAACAGAAAAGAGGAAGTGTCCCTCTCTTTCACTTGGCAAACCCAATTTCAAATACTCCTAACAGCACATGACGGTGGGTGGGGAGGGGNGGACTATTTCTGTTGGAAAGGGTGTCCAGCTGGAGTTGGCAAGCTGCATCTACGTTAGTTTGCACATGTGCCTGAATAAAAGTACGTTGGTGGAAATATTGAGATAGCGCCCTCCTGCACCATTATAAGTAACAGTAAAGTGACGAACTTTGTAGCAGTGACTCTAAAAGTTTTCCAGTAATTATTAAATCTGACAGTGAAGATGATTTCACATAAGATAACTAAAATACTGATTATATATATATACACTTATTATTTCTTTATATAATCTTGGAAACTGCTTATATTTAGAACAAAATACTATTTTGCTTGCAGCTATTGAATACTTCTTTTTCTTTTTAAAAAGTGCAATGAGATTTGTTTGAAGACCATGGACTGCTGTTTACTTACCATATAATGTATCTATGTTTCTTTCAATTCACAACACTTTAGATTGAAATCTACAGTTATGAAACTTGTTAGTAAATAACGAAAATATTTATAGTTACCATTATGCTATGACTCATTGAAATGGTGCCATCTTCATGACACCACCAAAACTATACTCTACTCTGAATTTAGTGTCACAACAGAAGTAGTTAATCTACCAGTAATGCATGATTGTTACAATCCAGTCACGCTATTTCTCCACTAAATATGTTATTAAATTACGATTTATTGTAAAACAGCAAAATTTTGGTACAATTATTTATTTATTATGTTATGTTGCAAACTATTAGTTTTAGCGTAAAAAACTGTAAGATCACTTTTTATAAAGCTCAATTTATTCTTTAAAAGGAGACCTTGCAAGTTAAAATCCACCTATTAATAAAGAACGTATGATCATTCTTACCTTTTTTTTGTGGCAGCCATTTTGACTATGTCATAGAAATGAAATCCCGTGGAGTGCCACCAATGAAACTATTCATCCAAAGGTTTTTTATGATGGAACAAAACTATTGCCAATATTTATCCACGAAAACTTCCACGGAGCACGTTTACGCTGTGTACGCTCCGCTACTGATATGGTTGTTTCTTAAATACGCCATTCATAAAGGATCTTCACGAAGATGCGTGCAGCGCTTTTGAAATAAACCTCTGCAAACTGTCACTGCCCCTGCCTGAGAACATGTCAACATGCATGCGCCCAGTTAAGTTGGTAACGACGGAGGGAAAGTAGTTCCATGCCCAAACGTCTAATTAAAAGTTTTTCATAAATACTTGTGAATAATACAATTATTTCTTTCAATATTTTTTTTAAAAATTCATATAGCAGTAAGAATTAGCAAATTTGTAAAATACGTACTTCTGTAATAGTATTACAGTTTCACTTGATCGACGCATGCATAAAGTAATCTGGCCCGTGGCAATAGTAATTTTACATGCAGCTGAGGAATACACAAGATGCATATAAACGGATCTTAAGAAGGGCTTTCGAAAGTGCTCATTTTACCGTAAACAGCCTATGCAAGCGTTTTATACTTGTAGGCCTATTAACATAAAATTACCCTAATTTTCATTAAATCGAAACTTAACTTATATTTTCTCTACAAATGATAATATGTTATTTATAATTAATATAATTAAAACAGGGAGAACATAGGTGTGTCGGAAATACCCAGTAATGAATAGTTCTTACGCAAATTCTTATTAAAGGGAGCGCGCACGAATATGGTGCTTTGTCCGTGTGGCGTACTTTTTCTGACTTGGTTACGCTTTGTTTGCTTGAGGCGGAGGAATATCCTGAAACAGATCTTTAGCAGGGTTTCAGGGTAGTCGGAAGCAACCGTGACCGGAGAATATGCATCGTGAACACGGTCACAGCTGTCAAGAGACGCTCGTATCGACGACCGATGTGTTTTCTCGGGGGTTACTCCTATTTTCCCTCCTACGCTTACTGTTACGTCTTATCACTTTTCCCATTTTTCAGCGTCGTCAAGGGTGCGTTCAAAACTGAAAAATATTTCATTAACAAATAATTGCGAAATATATAAAATAACAGACAACTGTGCTGTTAANATGATGTTCAGTATACTGGTATACAGTATACCTTGGCAAGTTGTGAGCGCTTCAGGGTTTTCCTAAAGCGTAAAAGGAAATAACTATATTTCGCATATTCATGGAAGGTTCTGCAGTATTGAGCAGTGGCAGCATGGCAGTAGGTGTTGTTGGGAAACTGGTAGTTGCATTCATAAGCAAGTGTTAAAAATATTAAAAGTAAAATGTGCAAGCATGTTTATGATTACATTTATTAAAGGTTGTTCACTATAAAGTGAGCCATTTTGAAACCCCTGCTTAAGATCTACTCATATGTACATTGTGTATCCTTAAACCAAATGTAAAATTTAACATTTCCATCGGCCTGATCACTTTCTTCATGCGCCAGTCAAGTGGAACTGTGAAATCATTAGAAAAATATATATTTTACCTTTTTTTAGCTCGTACACTCTTATACCATTTCAGTATTCACGAGTGTTTTCTTAACACTTCTAATTCAACGTTAATACGTTAAACTAGTTTTCCTCCGTCGTTGCCGACTATACTGGGCGCGCGCCAGTGGGCGTGCCCGTCGAAATGCTGTAAATGCGGTAGTGTCAGCGACAATGCCCATAGGTTGTGTTCGAAATTGCTCATTTAAGCGTGCAAACATGAAACTGGGAATAGGGGCCACGTCACGGAACGTTTTAATATCGGGAACGTGTGGTCCGGAAGACCATCTAAAGGTGGCATGGGCGTAAGCGTGCGGCCGACCCACGCAGCATGCGAAGTTCACCTATCGTCCGCAAGGTGGCTCTGTCGTCTCTACAGTGCATTTACACAGCACGTGCGTCTATCAACGACAGATGCCAATCTCTTGGGATTTATGAACTGACGGTGCGGAATCTCGCAGGCCGTTGTGCTTGAGGTTGGTGGCCGTCGCTTCGAGCAACTCTGTGAGGTACAGACTGATGCGCTAACACCGGTGTGTCAGTGGAGTGGTCCTGTACAGCATTGCCTCTTGACGGTGTACGCACGCAACCACGTAACCAATAAGGACACCTGTAGTCGTGTTAGACATGTGTTTACGCCCTTATCTCCTTTCGCGGACCTCACGTTCCGAATCTCAAAACGCTCCGTGGGGTGCGGCCCCAATTCCCAGTTTCATTTTTGGCACGTTTTTACTCAAACAGACTGTATAAACATTCCACCGGCCCGTTGATGAACTCACGATGATTTCTGGACAGAAACTCTTGTTGCGTGTTTGTATAGTGGACATCTAACATCTTGATTTATAAATTTGCTCAATGTGTGGTACTTTCTTTTCTGATCTATATGATAAACGGCATGGGCCAGTTAGGTAACCAGTGAAGTGGTTCACGGTGACTAGTCTGGTCGTGAATGCCCTCAATGTTCGGACTGGTGGAGACTCTAGTCCTGATGTTTTGAGTGGCCCGTCCCACTGTAACGAGGGTAAGCCATTCGCGAGCGTTCACTGCCTGGAACGGAAAATTATCAAGTGAATTTCGAATGACAAGTTTTTCTGCTGAAAATCCACCCTAGGTGTGTGACGGGAAGCTAGAGTTGGTGACTGTTCTCGCCCATCCTCCGACGTGATTTAATATATGAGCACCGTGTAAGGCTCGCTGAAGGTGATGAGAGCCCGCTGTGTTCTTGAGGGGAGTCAGCAGCAGATTTCACAGCACTTGCGAGGGACTTCTTCGGCCGTGGCAACTGAAGATGTCATTCTAAGGTGGTAAAGATGCCCAGCTGGAATATTTTCAAACCCAGTCTGGGTTATACCAGTGATTCGGCGCTAGGCAATCACTATGATGGCACGTCACCTTTGAAACATTATGTGCATAACATTTCGACACAAAAAAAATCAGAGTAGTAGAAAAACGTATTTACGGAAAAGGAGTTTGCAAGCTAGGCAGCGGCCACCTTTCTGTGACTCTATGGCTGACATAATGTCGTTTGTGTTGAAAAAGGATTACAGTAGGCTGACTGTTCGAACATCGCACTTAACAAACTTTCGAAATCACATTAACAAGCTTCAGATTGGCCTGTGATCAGTAACGAGTAGTGTGAAAAATGCACAGGCCCGCTGCTAAAGTTGTTCCGTTCTCTTCGCAAGCACGCCGGGTGCGTACTTTCAAGCCGAGAGTATCCGCGGTAACATGAAACTAGATAAACATTGTTGTTATCTTTTCGGCTTACTGGCTAAGTGCTCGTAGTAAAACACACTCTTGTTAAAAGCTTTATCTTTTTTGAGGATGATCCTAGCTACAGTGTTTGTTGTTCTTTGTAATTCGCTAAAGGAATACGCCAGGTACGTTAGTAATCAGCACACGGTTTCCTTTCCCACGTACTCTTAAGAGAAGTACCTACCTAGTGATGCATGAGAGTCCTCAATGGGAATGTGAACCGAGTGTCTCTGGTGCATCATGCTGTAGCCTACCAACTGGAAGGATCCCCTTGCAAATTGTAGTGGAGTCCGGCATAGCTGTGGCCAAGAGTTCATCATGCTGTGTTAACTGGTGTTCCGTCTAGAAACCAATGCCTTAATTTAACATACAGCTCGGTCAAGGTTAGGAGTGGCATACCTACGATGTTTCTTCCAAGGACACTGGAGCCCATCTTCCTCTAATGCAATGATACCGATTAATATAAACTAAATATATAGTGAGTTTAGTTCTATTTATCGCATTTGCATGCTCGGACTACGCCGTGGTCACACATATGGCGTCCGGTGGGCGGCTATAGTCGACTAGTTTCGCTGGTTCAAGGCTGGAATTGCACTTGGTCATTTCCGCACCAACGCATCAAGTACAACCTTCGATTTCTCTTTCACTCCGATCTTCATATCTTCGTCCTGTCCCTCGGCCTGACAGCACAGCGCAATCACAGAGTAGATAAATACACAGAGATGAATTACCGTGGCATTTCCACTGGTATGGACGTACTTACTCGCTGATTGGCTGTACGGCTCTCTGGAACCGGGCTTTGTGTATGATTGGCAGCTGCGTGATACGAAACGTTCACTATTGGCTGGGCTGCCGGCTGGCAAGTAAGATACCAGACGCTGATTGGCGTACGACGATCTGACATGTTGCTGGTCAGTGACGCCATTTTGCTGACGTGTGCGTGCGAGGTTCGCGGAATAAGCGGCTATTTTACCGCTGTATACTTAAGTACTCTGTGGCAGGAACTTGACACCACTTCGTTCCTTGTCTCTGTGCGTACGTGTATATATTGTTACGTCGCATGGACTTTGCCAGGTTCGTGGGGGACGGAGGTCTTAAAGAAGTAAATTAAATTTCCTAATTTTTTTACAGTGCTACAAAGGAACAACTATTGCGTCTATTCACTTACAATCCCCTGTGAAACTAATTAACTAATAATGAATATATAATTACATTAATAAATGTAATAATTAATTAGTCCAGCTAACATAAACATAGTAATATAATATAGTAAATCAGTCCAGTTGCATTAATACGTCAGTATGTCGTGATTTCCACCTCCACCCTGACGCCCGGGTCAACCCTTTCATTCCCACATTAATAAATGGTNACACATACGTCACTCACGTCAATCACGACATACGTCAGTATGTCGTGATTTCCACCTCCACCCTGACGCCCGGGTCAACCCTTTCATTCCCACATTAATAAATGGTTTCAGGTGTTGCAGATAAGAAATATTTTTATCAGTGCTGTACCTGATTAAGAATTTGTTTCGTTATCACGACCAATAAACTGCAGGCTTTGTGATATAGACTGTTCACGATAAAGCGAGCACTTTTGAAATCAACCTTAGAAAAACGTCACTACTCCTACCTGCATATTTTGTAACGGGCGCACTGAGTGTCGTGCACCCAGTAAAGTTGGTAACGATGGAGGGAAAGTAGTTCAATGTCTTAACATTGAACTAAAAGTGTTATAAAAACTTCAATAATTTATCTCACTTTATGTTCATTTTAACGCAACTTAGTGTAACAATTAGAAGATTAGTACAATATTTACTTTTTTTTATAATTTCACAGTTTCACTTGACTGATGCATAAATAAAGTGATGTGGCCAATGACAGTGTTAATTTTACATAAGGCGGAAGAGTACACAGTGTTCATACAAGTAGATCTTAAGCAGGGCTTCCAAAAGTGCTCAGTTTACCGCGAACAGCTTGTATGAATCAGTGATGACGTAGAGCAGTAGCACAGTTTACTATTATGTTACTCCAAGGGACGATCATTGGTCGCTGAGCCTCGCAGTGTACAGCACCGGTAAAACATAACCTTCCTGTGCAACAAGTAGACAACTGTTTACAATGTACATGAGAGGTCCATGAGGTCCGCGAGATCGCCGATGACCTCACGCAGTCGCTCCGGAGCACTCGCAACGCAGCGCCCTACTCTCGCACGATAACTTCCGTCGACGCGACGGCGCGGTGCAAAGGCTGGATTCATACTCGCGCTTAACTTTCCTGCGGATATTTCCGCGCATACACCGAGAGGAAAGGGGGACCACGGTGGTGTAGTGGTTAGACCACTCGCCTCCCACCAAAGTGAACCGGGTTCGATTGCCGGCGGAGCCGCCCCCTTGATATTCGCGTGTGGGAATTGTGCCGGACGATACCGCTGGTCGGCGTTTCCCCCGCCCTTGCATTCCGGTTCTGCTCCATTCTCGCCTCGCTTCACCGAAACAATTATCGAACTGCCCTAACTAAATATTTTGTTAAGTAAACAATGCCTTAAAAAGCAACAAATATGATTTTGTTCATCTAAAAAAAATGCTCACTTGAGCTAACAATTACTCAGAGTTGGGTGAACGAAATTTGACTGTCAACAATATAATTTATTGTATTTGTTTGGTTATGTACAAACAAATACTTTGTGACAGTTTCAGCTGACAGATGTTCGATTTTCAAAGAATAGAGGAATAAAAAACCTCGCACCCCCCCCCCCTAAATTAGTGTGGCATCATAGGGTATCATAAAACTTACTTTGGGAATGCACAGAAAAATAAATAGTTATAAAACTCTGATGTATTTTCTCCTTTTTGAAATACAGAATGCCAATTACCAATATGGGATTACAAGATCTATTAAAACTCTTTAATACAATTCCATGACTTTAAGCCCTTACATAAACATGATATTTAATCTAATTTATATAAAATAATAAAACATATAAATTCGTATATTTTCATTACAATGTAAAGCCTCCCCCCCCCTCCATCCACAAACCCACAATTTAAAACAGAGGAACAGTAGTTGCTTCCCTAATAAAGTCCCTTGCCTGTCTCCCCGAACAGGGGAGAACACAAGCCTTTTATACAATTTTGTCTTCTTTTTCTTGAACATTTACCGACGTTCACTGAGTGGAAACGCCTTCTGGTGTCGTGGCTTACCGTCATCACGTTGTCATGGAGACACTCGGGAGAGAGAAGAAGAAGCAGACGAAGCTTCGAAACAGCACACTAATGCGCCACACACCATTTGCCGTTCAGCACTTACGCAGGCAGCAGCTGCGAGGTGGTCTGTCAAGCGGGTCCTATCTTACTAAAGCNCCGAACAGGGGAGAACACAAGCCTTTTATACAATTTTGTCTTCTTTTTCTTGAACATTTACCGACGTTCACTGAGCGGAAACGCCTTCTGGTGTCGTGGCTTACCGTCATCACGTTGTCATGGAGACACTCGGGAGAGAGAAGAAGAAGCAGACGAAGCTTCGAAACAGCACACTAATGCGCCACGCACCATTTGCCGTTCAGCACTTACGCAGGCAGCAGCTGCGAGGTGGTCTGTCAAGCGGGTCCTATCTTACTAAAGCCATTGGCACTACTCTCACGTAGAAACAGCAATCCAAGGCGAGGTGAACTTAGGCAAATTCTTGATGTGCGTAGGCCGTCACAATAGTGTCTGCTCAAACAAATCTCTCTCTCAGTGTACTCATGTCCCAGACAACCCAATTCAATTGCTGGAGGTTTCTTGACAGGAGGAGGCAATCCCCAACTTTCTGGAATGTGTTGGCTGCCTCCAGGAGTGAGACGTCATTCACAAGTACATCATATCTCCCTTCCCCGAATTATGCACCATGTCATTCCAAGATGGACTAGAGCGTTGCGTGAGCCACGCAGGCCATCGGCTTCCGACAGGCGGCCGGGAGGGTGGTGGAGTACGGACGGCCAGGTCGCTATAACATGTATATCGAAGTATATATAAATATATTTGTATGTACATATATGCATAGTAGTAAGTGAGTTAGACGACCCTTGCGCTGCACGGCTGCCTAGACATAAGGCGCAAGTCAGTCCACGAACTAACTGCTTGTGGTAAAGCATTTGTATATATTATTATACTTGAATATGTATATTTGTGTGTGTCTGCATATGTATGCTTCTGTATGTATGTGCTTGTATATGGAGACTAGGTACGTTAAATATGTACACATATTAGTTTTTACATGTATTAATGTGTATACAAGGTGATTTTGAATAACTTGTCGAAATTCAAACTACTATAAAAAACAAATCCTTGTAACAAAATTTTTTGAAAGGTCGTCTAGTATTTTAAAATTTAAATTGAAGTTAGCAAAACAGCGCCTGGTGTTCGCAACTTCACGTACCTGCGTGCACAACAAGTTGCACATGACGAAGGCGAATGGAACTGGCGCGTCATGAGGCAACCGCTTGTACATAGGTAACCATGAAAATACGTGCAGACCCTACGTCGCCAATACTACTGGTTGTGTATGGCTGGAAATAAAATGCAATCACTTCTGGTAGCCTTTACTACTCAATTAGTAATCTCCCATGTATCGTGTCCTATGTGCAGGCGCTCTCTCTCCGCATGGCGCGCCAGTTCCGTTCGCCTTCATGATATGCAACTTGTTACGCGCGCATGTAAGTAGAGCTGCGGACTCCCTGCGTTGTTTTTACTGACTTCAACTTAAATTTTTAAAATGCCATATGACCTTTCCAAACATTTTGTTCCTGCGATTTGTTTCTATTAGCCCATTTTAGGTGTGGTTTTAATTTCGACATGTTATTATAAAACGCCTTGTATAGTAATGCATGTTTTTTGCGTTTATATTTGTATAGGCTGTTAACGGGAAGTGAGCATTTTTCAGGCCCTAGTTACTTTTTCCTTTCAGCTATTTTTTTTATCCTTTAACCATGTTTTCAAGTAAATATTGCTATGTAGGTAATAGACACAGTGTCTATAATACACTGAACTCGGAAATTAACTTCTAAGGCTAAAATACAATATATTTATTGACTATTATTCCAAATGAGAGGGCTTTCAAAAGTGCTCACTTCAAAGTGAATAGCCTATATATAACAGAGTTCAGTGATAATATTTCCAAGTAATATTTCATTAATTCCTTTCAGCGGCATATGGAATGTTTCAGTAATGTTGCGCGTGGGCCCATCCCCCTTCCCCCGCCGGGAGAGCGACCCTTCTCGGTGTCCCAGGGAGTGGATCGCTGTGCCTGACCCACCCTCCCTGTTTCCTCCCCTGGGCGGACCAATTACGTCGTCGGAGGGGTGAGGAGAGAATTGACGCTGATGTGAACTGACGCCACCACCCCTCACCCCCTTCCACTTCTGGAGCAGTCGGCGGCCGTGTTCTGTTGCGCGAGCTTTCTGGCCGTCTCCCCCCTCAAATCGGGCCGACGTGAGAAGATTGTTCTCGATCGAGCACTCCACCCCCCCCCCTTATAAAGAGCACCGCACCGTGTGGTTGGCAGTCTGATTTTCAACTCCACATTAAAGAGCATGGAATCCACACCTGCTGCCTCCTTTAGCATTTTTTAATGCATGGATAAGTTTTGAACTTCTTTCCTGTCGGGAGGGTTTTTACGGAGTCTGTGCCGGTTTTCCCCCTCTCCCTTCTTAGTTATAGCTTCAGCTATTACACACCCAGGGATGCAGTCATGGCCACAAACCTGGCCATGGCTGCTTTATCCCTCTTTGCCGCGATGCACGCCTCCTTTCCTAAATTACCTCCCATGTAGGCGTATGGGACTTAGCCCTGAGACGCACCACAGTCCAGACCTACAGACCTCTACCCCTCGGACAACACTTCGTAAAAAAAAAAAAAAAAAAAAAAAAAAAGGTCGGCAGTCTTTAGCAGCCACCTGACGAATAACCATAGACTAAAGATGAGATAGACCGATCTCCCTGCAGTCTCTGTGTCCTAATATCGAACTGCTTTTCTGCCAACATGATTAGCAGAAACGGCCTCGATTGTAATCGAGGTTAGAACACTGTTTAGTAAACAAGTGCTTTGAGATGTTTTTATACTTCCTCTAATCAATTTGGAATGAAGTTTGACTATATTAATCGGTAAAAGTATTAATTCAGTATTAATATGAAAGTTTTTGTCTTTTGAAAATTAAGGTACAAAACCAAAATTCTCATCAAGGTTGACCATGTGACTTTGACAGTTGTGTTCATTTGTGGTATGTCAATGTTAGGCACATGTCCAGAAGATGAATAAGCTGTCTACCTCGTCTTTAGTCTATGCGAAGAACCGACGGCCTACATAAGAGAGACTGCGGCGGACGAGTGTGTGTGCTCGGTGGCGAAGAGCGAGTTATCCGACGAGTAGAGTGCGCATTTGTACGGGAGCGCTCGTGGCACTCCAGAACATTCTGGACAGGAAAGACCGGTGATATCTAGATAGAAATAAGGTGGGATGGAATGGACGAGCGATGCAGATTTGACTGTAAATACTGGAACGGTCCAGGGTTAGCAAATATATAATTATAATAGTTATTAAATACATGTTAGAAAGCTGCTTATGAAAACTGGTTTTAGGTATTTGATTGTCTTAACTTCAGTGAGGTGAGGGACGATTATGTAATTATTAGCTATAAATAGCAAGTGATAGCCATTTTTGTCGAGATAATGATGTTACATGGGACGCCTGATGGGGTATCTGTGTTCGTAAGGGATGGAGGTTTTAATAAAAATAAAATAACTAAATTTGATTTCTAATTTATTTACTTAGCTATTATTAGAGCATTAAATTATCTGTCTCCACTATTACTCTTTGTATTTCTCAGTAAGAGCAATTTTTAATGTTTATTTAAACTCTAACTAACGTCCTTCTTAATGGCTCTGTTTGGTTACAGTCAATTAACTCATACTCATCATTGACACGTGCTCAGTCTGTCTGTTGCCATAATTTGTAATGTATGTCACTCACGCATCCAGTCCAATAATCCAGCCTGCCAGCCGCACCCTTCACTGCTTGATACTCGCAGTCGCAGGTTCCCCTTCCACTGGTCACTTCTCTCGCTGCTCGTCGTCTATCGCTCGGAGCTCAGCCAATCAGCCATTCAACTACAACTACAAATCGGAGACCTGTCACACTTTTATATCGGTCACCCTGACCATCTGGAAGGTTCGACGCATCCCAAGTCACGCTGAGAGAACGAGGTCAGTAATCCAGAGCATTCTTCAGATAAACGCAATAATCCTATCCGCAGAAGGTCAGGAGTGGCGAGCCGACAAAGGGCTATCGCGGCAGAATGCCTCCATGTCTCAAAATGCTGGTAGGATGATCGCTCGGCTGTCATTCATACATCCCTTAGTGACTCGCTGCCCCACTATCATATCGCTTCTCTGTCCTTCTCTTCCACCCGCTCGCGCTGGATGCGAAGCAGTGAGCGCGTAACAATAAGTTTGAATAATTTTTGAATTGTTTATAAATAGTATTAGGAAATTATAAATAGCTCTTTTACTTAACTAAGACTTCCATATATTAAAAAACTTTTGGAAAATTGTAAAATTAATATTATTAGACATTGCACATTAACATGCTGTAACATTTGCTCTTATACACTTGTAATGGTATAAATATAATCTTGGTAACTAGTTTCCAAATAATTTCTTGTAAAATACAGAAAATGTTTACAGTGTAGTTAGAGTCCCATTTGCCACTGGGCAACATCCTTATTGAAGAAAGCGTGCTCCCTACATCGCCACCGAAACGTGACAGTACACAAAGACCGGCTGATACTGACCATCTTATCATGGGCGAATATGCGCAGGCTTTTTATTTAAAAAAAAAATCAGGAGTAAGAAGAGGGAAAAGCGAGGCCCGCCGCGGGACTGGGCTAACCTGTTCGGTCAGGAGGTACTGGTTTGGGTTACGATAAGTGCGAGGGCCGACCCGAGTCCAGAGTTACGCAAGAGTTGATATCTCTAGTCCCGGCCGGGTCTGCCGTCTTCGTTCGTGGGTACAGAGCGTGAAACGAGCAGTGGGCCGTGTGGGCGAGTCCATTGTAAACGATAGGGGTGTTACCCATTTATTAAATTTTTTATGTGGTCTGTAAACGCATGTGAGGAAAAAAAAATAAAAGTAGGCCAATAACATTTTTTTTGTGCACTCCAACAACAGTGGCTCCTTTGCATACACTTAGAATCAAATATACAATAACTTTTAGAATGTCAAGAATTGAAGCATGATTTTGTGAAAAGTACCGATAAATACTCAAACACAGTCAAGAGCTGTACTAGAACATACAGTTCCTAATACACACACGAAGACACTTAATAGTAATAATCAAAAAGTACTGCGGGATATACAAATATAACCAAAACCCATAAAGTCCCCCCTCAAATATTTAAAGACAAATATTTAACATATGAAAATAGGAATGTAACATTTCATTAATTTAATTATAACGCCATATAAGTTTTAGAAAAGAAAAGTTCTCTCTCAACCTTTCAAATATAATTCCAGATGGATNATTTAATTATAACGCCATATAAGTTTTAGAAAAGAAAAGTTCTCTCTCAACCTTTCAAATATAATTCCAGATGGATGCAAGAATTTTTGCGAGGGATTTCTTCATCCATAAACATTACGATACATATTTTAGCACTCGCCCGACAACAGAGTCCGATAGGCCTGTATTTAACTGCTTGCATCAAAAGTTTTTGGAAAACTTAAACTAACCTTAAAACGATGGATCGATATTTCAGAAACTCTAGAACCTCCCTTTAATTGTCCTGTATCTTGTCATTGCCACTCAGAGTAATCTGCTATAAAACTGCTAGACTCTCTACACCAAGGATACGTCACCACGTATGCGATTTACGTTAATTTTCAAGATTGTTAGTACGATNACTGCTAGACTCTCTACACCAAGGATACGTCACCACGTATGCGATTTACGTTAATTTTCAAGATTGTTAGTACGATGATTGCCAGCTGCAAAATAAATTAACAATTGTCTTTTTTTGCATTACTTCTTTTGGTAGTCGGCATAACATTTTAGTTACCAACGTTTTTTACTTCCGAA
This sequence comes from Clitarchus hookeri, assembly GCA_002778355.1. Lineage (NCBI taxonomy): Eukaryota > Metazoa > Arthropoda > Insecta > Phasmatodea > Phasmatidae > Clitarchus > Clitarchus hookeri. The sequence continues at coordinate 158,496 of NQII01000654.1, forward strand.
ATTCTACTTTGCATTTTTTCTATACATCTATTTCATTTGATTTTTAAGTTGCTGTTGGCATAGTTAGTAACTTTCTTCTTGATAACAAGTTAATTCTAGAAAGGCGGCAGCTCCTCATTTGTTTGATGGTTTAATATTCNTTTTATTTTAAAAAAAAATCAGGAGTAAGAAGGGGGAAAAGCGAGGCCCGCCGCGGGACTGGGCTAACCTGTTCGGTCAGGAGGTACTGGTTTGGGTTACGATAAGTGCGAGGGCCGACCCGAGTCCAGAGTTACGCAAGAGTTGATATCTCTAGTCCCGGCCGGGTCCGCCGTCTTCGTTCGTGGGTACAGAGCGTGAAACGAGCAGTGGGCTGTGTGGGCGAGTCCATTGTGAACGATTGGGGTGTTACCCATTTATTAAATTTTTTATGTGGTCTGTGAGGGAAAAAAATAAATAAAAGTAGGCCAATAAAAAATGTATTGTGCACTCTAATAATCAAAAAGTACTGCGGGATATACAAATATAACCAAAACCCATAAAGTCCCCCTCAAATATTTAAAGACAAATATTTAATATATGAAAATAGGAATGTAACATTTCATTTATTTAATTATAACGCCATATAAGTTTTAGAAAAGAAAAGTTCTCTCTCAACCTTTCAAATATAATTCCAGATGGATGCAAGAATTTTTGCGAGGGATTTCTTCATCCATAAACATTACGATACATATTTTAGCACTCGCCCGACAACAGAGTCCGATAGGCCTGTATTTAACTGCTTGCATCAAAAGTTTTTGGAAAACTTAAACTAACCTTAAAACGATGGATCGATATTTCAGAAACTCTAGAACCTCCCTTTAATTGTCCTGTATCTTGTCATTGCCACTCAGAGTAATCTGCTATAAAACTGCTAGACTCTCTACACCAAGGATACGTCACCACGTATGCGATTTACGTTAATTTTCAAGATTGTTAGTACGAGGATTGCCAGCTGCAAAATAAATTAACAATTGTCTTTTTTTGCATTACTTCTTTTGGTAGTCGGCATAACATTTTAGTTACCAACGTTTTTTACTTCGGAAATTCTACTTTGCATTTTTTCTATACATCTATTTCATTTGATTTTTAAGTTGCTGTTGGCATACTTAGTAACTTTCTTCTTGATAACAAGTTAATTCTAGAAAGGCGGCAGCTCCTCATTTGTTTGATGGTTTAATATTCNTTAGTAACTTTCTTCTTGATAACAAGTTAATTCTAGAAAGGCGGCAGCTCCTCATTTGTTTGATGGTTTAATATTCTGCGTCGAAATGGCATGTAATATCAGTACCGCATCAGTGACTGTGATCACGCTCATAATAAGAGGGAACGGATCAATCACGGTTCCAAATTCACCACTGGTATTACATGGAGCATTCGCCGTGAAAGCACGCAACAGACCAAAAATGCCATCTTAAGTCGAGAGCTGGGAGTAACTAGGAAAACAAAATAAGGCAGTCGCAACTTACACGTCTAGTACAAAAAGAAGTAATATCTTACGTTATTACACGTATACTGCTAATACCCCAAAATGCCGTAACTTAAAAGAGTTAATCTTAAAGAGTCTACTGCATTACCGAAAAAAAAAAGTCTGTTCTTGTAATTCGCGTGATACATTCTGCTCAGATTAACATCAGGCCATGAAACATACTGTCCAGCGTAATCGTCAATAAATAACATAACTTATTGGCACAACCATATTTTAAGACAGATGTGTCTAGTGACTGTTATTGCTAGTGTACTCACCCGCTTTGGTGGACCAATAGTCGGCACGCCATGTTTAAGGAGCTACGGTTCAAGAAGCACATATGTGTGTCCACCTTACAGACGTGTTTCGAGCACAGTTTGAAATCTCACAGTTATCTTAAAGGACTTGTGCGTGAAAGCACATGAACATCTTATAGGTAGTACGCACAACACCATTCCACTCGTTCTAATCTCTCACCCACTATGACGCTATCTAGAGTGTTTTAAGTAAGTACTACTTTTTAAAAGTTTCTGTTCTGGCACAATAGGGAAGCGTTTTTTTTTAGAAGATCTTTTTTCTCNAGCAATCTGTACGTAAGTTTTTGAGCTCTATCGTTTATCTTTCCAGCCTATAGCTACGTGTTTCAAACTCCTACTACCCCGTGGCTGCGCACACAGTCAGCCACGCGCACGCCAGTTCCCGTGCCTACACTGTAAAAAACACTTCTGTTAAACTTCCCAAACTGCAATGGAATATTTTTAACCTATACAGTCTGTGGAAACAGAACTACGCGTAAGGCTGTAAATATGGGAATGTTAAGCATCGCTACTATGCAAAGTTGGTGACTTTCCTACGCATTCGAGTCTTCCCTGGGCAACTGTAGGATCGTCACCACGCATGTATGAGGAAATACGTTACCATTCGCGCTTTGTCACTGTACGTATACACCGATATGGTAAATTTACAAATAATTTCATAGCCCGCAGTTCATCTCCCACATGTTGCTCCATACCGTGTCAACTGTCATACTTACAGTATAATTAAAGGTCATTGTGTACGAGAAGTATTAGGCCTAATGTGTTGACGTCACGTATCTTGTATGTTAACCTGTAGGTAGTTAAACCATAAATATGCCGAAGCATGTTGAACAGCTGTGAAATTTTTTTTGCACAAATCTCGAAAACTGATAAGGAAAAAAACCTTATTATTATACCACGCTACCAAAGGCAAATGCGAGTTTTCTAGTGTTTAACGAGGTAGGTCTAAGAGTTTTAAATTAGAAATAAGAGGATTGCGGAGAAAATTTAAGGTGAATAATAAAAGAGCGTACTGTAAAGTGTCAGTTTAATCTCTTTCCGAAGCCGGATGAATTTATTATGTATATATTGGATATCACATATTTTATATAGAAATATTTTCATTTTGATTACGGTCTAATCAACGTTTTTTTCAACAATATCTTGCCCGAGCTTTTATGAAGGTCAGAGGGGACATTTTACGTTTACGTTAATTAATAGGCTTAATTAACGGTAACAATGGAAATGTTTTGAATATTTTCTTCTGATATTAATTTTCAGAATCCTTTGTCGTCGAATTTATTCACACCTGTGTTAAATTGTAACGTGNAAGGAAAAAAACCTTATTATTATACCACGCTACCAAAGGCAAATGCGAGTTTTCTAGTGTTTAACGAGGTAGGTCTAAGAGTTTTAAATTAGAAATAAGAGGATTGCGGAGAAAATTTAAGGTGAATAATAAAAGAGCGTACTGTAAAGTGTCAGTTTAATCTCTTTACGAAGCCGGATGAATTTATTATGTATATATTGGATATCACATATTTTATATAGAAATATTTTCATTTTGATTACGGTCTAATCAACGTTTTTTTCAACAATATCTTGCCCGAGCTTTTATGAAGGTCAGAGGGGACATTTTACGTTTACGTTAATTAATAGGCTTAATTAACGGTAACAATGGAAATGTTTTGAATATTTTCTTCTGATATTAATTTTCAGAATCCTTTGTCGTCGAATTTATTCACACCTGTGTTAAATTGTAACGTGGGATACGATTATATGAAGTCAAACTTAAGCGATCTCTCAACGTACAAATATGATGCATAGCTGATTTTTTTCGTATTTTATTTTATTCGTGGGGTTTCTGAGANAGCGATCTCTCAACGTACAAATATGATGCATAGCTGATTTTTTTCGTATTTTATTTTATTCGTGGGGTTTCTGAGATGGACAACAGGTTTCGGCGTCGAATTCTCGCTGTCTTGATCTACCACGAAAGTATTGTCGGATGTTTGATGGTATTCGTGAGAGGAGCAGCGGAGGGACGTGTGTACACGGCGAGACTGCGCTGCTAGCATTACAAATGTGTTGTGTTTGAAAGAGTTTTTAGGAGCTCGCCAGACACACCCCGGCCGTGCATGAGCTTCATCTTAGCATCCGCTNGTTTTTAGGAGCTCGCCAGACACACCCCGGCCGTGCATGAGCTTCATCTTAGCATCCGTTTCCTTGTCTGGGAGACGCTCGGCAAACAACACGCTTCACAGCCTCTCTGAAAGCATCCCAGCCTCTGGAGACCTCTTCCGAGTGCTTAAGCTGCAAATACTCGAGGAGCACAGAACCTCGTTACTACATGTTCACTGCTAGGTGCTAACCGGAGTGTATGATAGCAGCGGGACCCCCTCCCGGGGTACATTGTGGGTGGGTTACAACATAGCTTTTCTACTCCCTAAAAATCATTTCAATATCATTTTATTTTGTACGCTATAGGTAGGGCCAGTGACTTTTCGCGTAAACATCGACGCACACAGTAGACTTAAATACTATAAACACACCTCAGCTGTTGTTATACCTCTGTGAGCTGCTGGTGCCGTGTCCGTCTTTGACCAAACCACTTTCATAAATATGGTAGTTATTATTACAGCTCTGTGTAATTAGCGAGTTTCATGAATAAAAACATATGTTTATTTTAAATTAAGTAAAACAACAGAATTAAATTTGGTAACTATTTTCTTATATTCAACATAACCGTTTTCTCAGTTAAAAAAAAAAACATATTATCATTCCCTCAACTAGCTTATGTCGCAAGAAAACTGTACACCAAAGAAGACTAGCGATTTCAATTTTTTTCCCCTAAACTTCCGAATTAACTTTTTTCGAAAGAAACAAAGTACTTGAATACTTAAACGTGTGTGTGAATCCGGTGCGTGTTTCTCTTCTAATCACATCAAACTACCCTCCTTTTTTCAATATTTTCAACACCTATTCCAGATGAATTTGCTATACGTGAAAGACATTACTAGGTTGTTGTGCATCCCACTCCATCATACCGGTATAATTTCTATATTATTGGNTGCGTGTTTCTCTTCTAATCACATCAAACTACCCTCCTTTTTTCAATATTTTCAACACCTATTCCAGATGAATTTGTTATACGTGAAAGACATTACTAGGTTGTTGTGCGTCCCACTACATCATACCGCTATAATTTCTATATTATTGGTTGCAATTTATTTATTGCGAGTTTGTTATAGTAGGAAGGTAGATAGATCTCTACGTCGCGTTGGCAGCAGGCTCGTCAGAAATGGTGCGAGTTGCTCAGAGAAGAAGGGACAAGGAACTGTGTTTGTCTTGAGTGCAAAGTAAATGCCATATAAACCAGCCCAGCATTCGCTAGGAGTGATCACGGAGAGCCTCAGGATGGCCGGACCTAGTATCAAAACAGAGTACTCCTGAGAGTGAGTGTGGTTTTGTCATCACTGCAACACCTCACTCGGTGCGGGTACGATACCATGGGTGTGTAGAGCACCTATAAGATATTCCATATTTCTTAAAACTTCATATCAATAGGAATACATAAACCGTCGGAAGCTCCCGGCTTCTTGCATATTCCTACAAAATATGTGAAAATAAATATTAAGTAATGCAGAATGCCAGACGTTATGAACTGAATAGACTTTGTTTTCAAATAATGGATCATTCGTGATTTATTAATCATAATTGTGGAAGTTGGGGATTTGATATCTCTATTAATTTTGTAAACACGAACTAGAATTATAAACATCTTTGGACTAGAATATGCTAAATAGCAGGAAATGCTGAATATTATATTTNTATCAATAGGAATACATAAACCGTCGGAAGCTCCCGGCTTCTTGCATATTCCTACAAAATATGTGAAAATAAATATAAAGTAATGCAGAATTCCAGATGTTATGAACTGAATTGACTTCTTTCTCAAATTATGGATCATTCGTGATTTATTAATCATAATTGTGGAAGTTGGGGATTTGATATCTCTATTAATTTTGTAAACACGAAATAGAATTATAAACATCTTTGGACTAGAATATGCTAAATAGCAGGAAATGCCGAATATTATATATGTTCACTCTGTTGTATGAAACCTATCCATGTAATGAGACGTTGATTACTTTAGTTATTAATGCTTGCTTTCAGTGCAAAAAGTCGCTCCAATTAAAGTTTCTAATTTTTAAGTGGATATTCTGTATACATATATGCACCACTACCATCATTTTAAGCAGCATGGCATTGACGGAAGGAATATCCTGAAATCTGAACAGAATTGTCTTTAAAACGTTCAATTTTATGCTTTTAATGAGCGTTAGTTTGGCATTTTTGGACACAGTATTGATGCGTGGCAGCAATAAGAATTTTACTTATTGTTTCTTCTTTGTTATGCCGTAGTTATTAACCTGGTCCACTGTGTCTGCGTGGAGTGGGAAGCAATTTCCTAGGAGCCTGCACTCATAGCCAGTGAAAATGTGATGCTTTTTTAAATCATTAGTTTGGCTTTCTCTGATGTCGTAAAGGTGTTTTCTAGTCATACAATGCTAGCATAGTGACTTGAATGTGTCATATCCTATTTTATCTGTATCCAAGGTTTGTATAATGTATAGTGGATCATTTCTCCGAAGTACGCACGTTTGGCTTATGCAGAGACACAAATAAATATTATTTAATAACAGAAAAGTTTTACTTACGTAAACCAAATTTCATCAGAACNGCTTATGCAGAGACACAAATAAATATTATTTAATAACAGAAAAGTTTTACTTACGTAAACCAAATTTCATCAGAACTCTTGTATGTTCACATGATTAAAACTTCGTGCACACATTTTCAACATGTCTCGTATTATGAAGCCACAGATTAATGTAGTTGATTATTAAATATCTCTACTAAATTGAAAAAAAAAAGAACAAAATCAGGTATAAACAAAAAAAATAGCTTAACAAATTATTGTACGAAACTTACTCTAGATCAGCCAACAAAACTGTAACTAGTTCTCCACCTTAATGAGACTACGGAACATAGACTCAGCAGCGAATGATGTCTCCCACACGAAGGGGAACTTTTCTCAATGGACGGCATGTTCTGCTGTGTACAGTGCAGGCCATTCAAGCCACTTCAAATGCAACGTCCCATATAGNTAAAGGTGTTTTCTAGTCATACAATGCTAGCATAGTGACTTGAATGTGTCATATCCTATTTTATCTGTATCCAAGTTTTGTATAATGTATAGTGGATAATTTCTCCGAAGTACGCACGTTTTGCTTATGCAGAGACACAAATAAATATTATTTAATAACAGAAAAGTTTTACTTACGTAAACCAAATTTCATCAGAACTCTTGTATGTTCACATGATTAAAACTTCGTGCACACATTTTCAACATGTCTCGTATTATGAAGCCACAGATTAATGTAGTTGATTATTAAATATCTCTACTAAATTGAAAAAAAAAAGAACAANAAAAAAAAAAAAAAAAAAAATCCAGGTATAAACAAAAAAAATAGCTTAACAAATTATTGTACGAAACTTACTCTAGATCAGCCAACAAAACTGTAACTAGTTCTCCACCTTAATGAGACTACGGAACATAGACTCAGCAGCGAATGATGTCTCCCACACGAAGGGGAACCTTTCTCAATGGACGGCATGTTCTGCTGTGTACAGTGCAGGCCATTCAAGCCACTTCAAATGCAACGTCCCATATAGNTTTCTCAATGGACGGCATGTTCTGCTGTGTACAGTGCAGGCCATTCAAGCCACTTCAAATGCAACGTCCCATATAGAGGACACTGAGACTGAAAGGTTTATGGCCGAGTTACGATGAAAAACATGCACGTAACGAACGTGTACGTATCAAAAAGAAGGTACGTGTTCTTTATGGCATTTTGCATGGTCATTGTGAACGTAAACAGTCCTGACGTACACTATAACCATAAACCATACCATAAAGAATAGCTACATTGATTTAGATATGTACACGTTCTTCACCTACACGTTCTTCGTCGTAAACCGACCTTTACACTCCACTCCACAACCGGAACTTTCTAACGTTACCCGCGTGACGCGATCTCGTCGTCTCCGAGTGAGATAGCTGGGCGAACCGGGTTCGATTCCCGGCGGGCTCGCTCCCGTGATTTTCGCGCGTGGGAAACCACGCCTGTCGATGCCGCTGATCAGAAGGTTTTAATTAGGAGAGCTCCCGTTTCCGCCGCCCTTGAATTCCGGCGCTGCAAGACCTGAGTGTTCAGAACCGCCCAAATATCTCCACTATCTCCGAGTTCGCCATTTCTGATCTCTTGAAAAGAGTATCTCGAGGTTCATATTTTGTCTGTTTTCGCTACATTACTACACACCACGATGGATATTTATGGTCAGAACTGTACAGAACAAGAAATCAGTGGTCGGTGTTTTTAGCGTCTTACTCCCGAGTAATATTGTTACAGTTTCTGAACGTCTGTCACGTTCTTTAAGGAATAAAGGTATTGATTAAATAAAATAGTTAATCATAGTTTCTTAATTTATTTACAATAACTACCAAAAATACTATAGACTCTATATGTATCTCACAATACATCACTATTAATTGCTATTTACAATTATTTAAATTTATTCTGTACAATGCAATTACCTCAAGGAAGTTAGTATAATTAAATAACTAGAATCAGTCACAACTCCCAATAACAGTGTACCAAATATATTGCATTTTTAAAATAAATTATGTGTCCATATTTGACAGCACCAATATTTACAATAAATTCTGAATCACATGTTCTTACAGTCCCACCTANTAAATTATGTGTCCATATTTGACAGCACCAATATTTACAATAAATTCTGAATCACATGTTCTTACAGTCCCACCTAAGTTCAGTCCGAATTCCACCATTACGAAATGTTCTAGAGATCTCCGAGCACCCTCATTCTCAGTAGCCTTTAACTGGTAGGGCACCATGCCCTCTCGTCCATCCACAATACAGAAACACTCGTCTGCCGTTGTCTCGTATCTTCCGTTGCCATCCGTCCTCTCCACTTATTTAACAGACTTTACCAGATTACCGCACTCAATCCCTCTTTGCCATGATGCATGTCTCCTTTCATGATTTCCCTTTCCTTGTAGGTTTATGGGGCTTAGTCCTGAGACGCAATAAACTCCCATCCCTACCGCGGGCTCACATAACACTAAGCTTTAGAGTAGGTTAGAAAAAAAAATCCAGAAACGTCTCCAAATGCCACGTTGCGCCAAGGGACAACATTAGCAGAAAATTCTTGTTCATCCTCTCAAGTTGTCGACTTCAGCAAGGGGAGGAGGGGCTGTGACGCCAGCCAGGTCGGCTGTCAATCATTCCCTCGGCCGCTGGGCGACGGAACAACGAGAGGGTCTGCCCTGGCGAGGGGGAGGGGTCTAGATGGGTCACCTACAGCGCCGGACCGCGCATAACCAGCAGGTAACACGGAGCCCACGTCCGGCGCGGAAGTCCGCGCGCGTAAGAATGTGACTTGTCATAGGTTTCTTTACCTCTCATTTGTTAATGGTTTACGCTGGCATCAGCAAACACGCTCTACATGGTTCAGCGACTGCGAGAAATACGCCCGACACAGGTGCAGCGCCCATCAAAAATGCCAACGATCGAAACGCTTGAGCTCATACATTAATTCGGTTTCGGTGACTGAGCGGGTTGAACTGTTTCCTTGTAACTAGAGCTAGTGATTTTTTGCGGAAAAACATGACTTCAATACTTAAAGTACCCAACAGCAGTTTTTTTTTTGCCATTGGTTGCTGTGGGCTTGAGGAAGCGTTTTCATGTTTGACCAGGCCTCTCAGAATTCGGCAACATCGGCACGGCTCCTACGTGATTCGCGTACAGACGGTTAACAAGTTTCTGAAAGTAATTCAACCAATCAAGATACGTAAACGACCGTACAGTGTTCTGAAATGTAACTTGTCTCGAAATCTTTTCAGGAAATTTCACTACACCTACTTGCGAGTAACACCCGAGGCTATAGCCGCGCTTCCGAGTCGGCCATTAGTCGGCGGTTGTTAGAATGTTGTACGGCATGCTGGTAATGGCTCGCAGCTGGGCACTTACAGGCGTGGCGAGGAGGTAGCAACAATCGCCACGAAGCCAGCGAACTGATGATGAACGTATCTCGACTGTGAACAAGTTACGACGCGGCCGTTTCGCAAACGGTGGCAAGTCAGCTGCACGTCGTTTATCAAACTCGATGCGATCAGGGGAACGGTTCAACGATTCAAATAACAGTTTAGCGGCTCCCTGATGGGAATCAAAGCTGCGGAAGTTATGTAAAGAGGCGGAAAAGCCGCTCCGCTCGGCGAGGAGTTCATTTACATCGTTTCTGGTGTTGCAGTGAAGATATAATTCGGTCCCAACTGCACCTGTCTTGACCGATCAACAACCTCTTGCAGTTGGCGAAAGACACGATTTAAGTGCATTGTGTTTTACTTCACACGTTCAGCAACAGGAAATCTGATCGGGTGTCAAGATTTCCTTTTCGCGGCAGGCTCCGACCAATTACAGACCCGTTTCTCTCGTGACGTAGTTGGGACTGAACCGTCACCAGTTCTGCTTTCTCACTACGCGAGCAGGAAGATTTAGCGCTCATTCCGTATTTAAAATTTCCCCGTTAAAAAGAACGAAAATTTATTAGTAAGAAACTAGAAACGAGCATTGGATTTGCAACTGTGCCATAAACCTCGTAAATATACTATATTGCGTAACTTCACCGTAACTTAATAATGGCAACTAACACAACTTCCCTAAATGTATGGAACTTACAAAAAATTTCCCGGTTCGAATTGTTTAAATAACTTTTGTGTTTTTTTGTTGTAACGGTTTGTTTACGAAATTTTATTGAGTTGTAAAAAATTAACATAACAATTTTCTGTAGTTGTCTCCGGTGGGGCTATTTGAGTACAAACGAAAAGTGCGTGAAACAAACACTGCTTTGCATTTACTTACCTTCGGGATTCTCGTGCTGCAAATAGTGACAAGTGCATATTTAAACCAGAGGGTAACGCCCTGTGTGTTAAAGTCTAGCCGAAGAGCACAGAAGTTTACTTTCTCATCGTGCTGCAAGTTTTGAAGAGACGAACGTCAGTCATGCGGAACCGTGCAGTTATTAGGAAAGTAAAAATTATATAAGCTTGTTAATTCTTACACATACATGTATCACAAACAGCAGAAAGCAAAATAAATCTTTTCAGTATTCACAAATGTTTACCTAACACTTTTAATTCAACGTTAAGACATGGAACTACTTTCCCTCCGTCGTTACCAACTTTACGAGGCGCATGCAACTAACTGCCAGTTAAAATAAAATGCAGGTAGGGCCAGTAAGTTTTTTCTAAGGTTGATTTAAAAAGTGCTCAAATAACCTTTCATTCCTTGCGGGACCGTCATTGTTCACTAGGCGAATTTTCTTGCTGCCAACGGAACTTGTAGAGGAAAGTGGATCGTGCGTGATACGGAACTTGTAGAGGAAAGTGGATCGTGCGTGTTACGGAAGTGACGAGAAGTCATCGCACTGCGGAGATGCGCGTTGACACTTCATAGCCGACGCGGAAGTGTCCTGTGACGTCACTGGAGCTCCAAGAAAGGGCACAACGGTCAGGTGCGTTCACTGATTCTCTAGAAGTCAGTGAGGTGGGCCGGTGTAGGTTGGTGGCTAAACGACTGCGATATACCACCACTGCTAAGCTTAAAATACTTTTTTATTTCAATAAAATAATTTATAAAAGACTATTTTCATAAACGAGAATCTCAAATATTCGTGATAAATCTGTGCCGTACTGCACTCATCAAACGAACGAATTGTATAGTGTCGAGTGGAGTGGAGATATTCGAGTAACTCGTAACATTAAGGTCTTGAGAGCAACGAGGTGAGTTAGAGCAGCGCCGGAATGAAGAAGTGAGGGACACCGGAAATCCCCTGAGAAAACCCGCTGACCAGGGGTATCATCCGACACGATTCTCACCTGCGAAAATCCGGGAGTGGCCCGCCGTTTTTAGTTATGTTGGCGTGCTGTGAAATTGTATTTCTAATGTGCGTGAGGGGCCGCTGTGGTGTAGTGGTTAGACTACTCACCTCCCACCCAGGCGAACCGGGTTCGACTCCCGCCTGGGTCGCTCTCGGGGTTTTGCTTGTGGGAATCGTGCTGGACGATGCCGTTGATTGGCTGGTTTTCTCGGAGAGCTCCCGTTTCCCCTCCCTTTCATTCAGGCACTGCACTATACGCATCTCGCATCATCCTCGTCGGCTCTAAATGCCTCGATCATAAGAGCCGTCCAAATCTCTTAATTCGCTCATTCAAATGTGCGTGACGTGTTGAAAGTAATCGACAGGGATAGTCTGAAGAGTATGTTCTTTTCGTAGACCAGCACATTGGAAGCACGTTGAATAGTTTCGAAAAATAGGCTGGATTTTAAACACTCTGCAACGCAGTTCACGTGCCAGGCAGTGTCTTCACAGCCACCCATCTCTCGCTCTTTCGTCTAGAATTATAACGCGACATGTTAAGAGTCTCTAGCTACAGCTGTTGTTTGAATAGCTAAGCTGAAAAATATATATATATAATTAGTTTTTAACATAAAAATCACGCTGTGATTATGGATTACGAATTCAGACACCATTATTTATGATATAACTGTACAATCTAGTAAAATCGAAAAAATTAAATTACCGTTCGCCTGCTACGAGCCATGAGAAACATAAATGAGGACAACAATAAGGTCAGAAAAAAAAGACACGCTTTGCATTAAGTTTTTTCCATAATGAAAAAAAAACTAAGAAACAAGGACCTATCCACAGTTTTTTGCGCTGAACGGAAAACAAAAAGATAAATGTTTTTAGTTATTGATAGGGGCAGTGGAATTTCGCGAAAAGATTTCGAGACAAGATACAGTCCAAAGCACTGTGGGGTCGTCCAGCTTATTTGATTGGCTAAAAAATGTTCTGGCCAGTGTTAACCGTTTGCGCACGAATCACGAAGGTTCAGTGTCGGAGTTACTTAGTCCTGAGTGGCTTAGTCAAAGACGAACACGGCACCAGCAGCCAATGGAGGTATAACAACAGCTGAGGTGTGTATATAGTATTGAAGTCTACTGTGTGTTCCGATTTTTACGCGAAAAGTCACTGGCCCTAGTTATTGACAACAAAATATGTTTCTACCAGTAGCATGTAAAAATGTGAATATTTCAAGAAGATATATTTACATTACATAAAGCGTACTACATACGTTGAAAAAAACCTGTTGATTACCATGAGTGTATTTTATACAGCCGCCTTTTTCTTGTCTTCTCTAACGAAGTCCTTCCTCGGCAGTGAGGAGAGAACTGTGCTACCCGGTCGTCGCCGAGGTACACACGGAGCGGAAGACGGCGGTTGTGGCGGTCCTCGGCACTTCCTGTCTCGTGCGCGCCCCGTGGTTCTGCCTACGTGGGGCGTCGTTCTGTCGCCCGGCGCGCTAATTAGCCCGCCACGCTAACCAGTACTGCTCGTGCGCTAACCGACCTTGTGACGTCAATGTTTAGCGGCACGTTCTCCCGCGCTTCCATGGCTGCTGGCTTGTCCCGCCGACGTCGTTTACGCACCGCCTCCAAGCCTCAGATCAGCATATCCAACCTCTCCACTCCCCGCTTCCCGTTGTTGCATGCCTGGGAATGTTTCAACGGCCCTGTAGGCTCGACCCCACTGTCCTGTGTATTTACGAGCCACAGTTTTCTGTTCGTTGGTAGAGGCCTGGGAAATTCGCGGATTCATTTCGGGACAAGCTAGAATTCAAAACACGTGTGTTAATAAAACGTCAACCATTGGTCCACGCGGTGTTTTGACACCTCCTGGAGAAGGCTGGCCCAATCTTCGCCTTCCGCTGTGACGGCAGACAACCAATGTGCAGTTTATATCTTCATGCCTGTACATAAGACTATAGAGTCTAGCCTGCAGGTCATTGAACTCGCGAATTTTCCGGGTCTCTATTCATTGGGTGCTGCCCCAGTGTGAGGCCAGTTTTACCTCAGACTAGGTGGCACGTGATTTGGTGCTTGTTTCCTTGCAGATCTGTTACTGGCTCAGAGCTCACCAGGGCGGTTCTAATAAACTCTGATCAGATGGCAGACATAACAGAAACACACATGTCCTAAAATGAACTCGCCAAAATTTTCTAGTCCCTTCCTATGGAAAATAATAATTACGCGAATTGACTTGATTTACTTTTGCGATTGGCTCATAGTTAGGGCAAGCGACTTTTCGCGTAAAAATCGGAGCACTCTGTAGACTTCAATGTTATGTACACACCTCAGCTGTTGTAATACCTCCACAGGCTGCTGGTGCCGTGTCCGTCTTTGACCAAGCCACTCAGGACTAAGTAACTCCGACACTGAACCTTCGTGATTCGTGCGTAAACGGTTAACACGGGCCAGAATATTTTTTAGCCAATCAAATAAGCTGGACGAACCTACAGTGATTTGGACTGTATCTTGTCTCGAAATCTTTTCGCGAAATTGACTGACCCTACTCACAGTTTATGAGACACGCCGTGGGTGACTCTGGGCCAATAGTAGACCCGCATGGAAATAAGCAACGAATTGCGTGCTACCTTGGCAAGAATAAAACCGGGTACTCGCTACGATGGCAGGAAATGAACTACCACTGAGTCTCTAGTTTACAGAAGACTGTAGAGTCTAGGGTCGTGTTCCGTTACTTCTGCGATGCGCAAAATGCGCATACAAGGTGTTCCGTTACCGTTGTGGAGGCGCATCTGTGTACATCATACGTCATTCTACTTCCGGCCAATCTGCACGTGGTCTGGAGCACCAAATGTTTAGTGCACTGACGTCACGTTGGGGCGAATTTCTGGCGGGAAGGTGCCGCAAGTTAGGTTAAAAACAAACTGAAATACCTTCAACAACTGTGCCATTAATTAACGCAGGCGTATGTCTACAAGATACATTGCATGGTTTTCATTATGGTTAAGCTACATTACGTATACGAGGCACATCAAAATATTTAAGAAGGGCTGCTACATAAACAAACGCTAAAAAAGTCGAAAAATTACAGGTTATTGGAAACGAATATAGATAAACTAAGTAACAGCAAATCTAGATAATATTTTTCGCTAACTTTCTGAGCAAATATTTTGCCAGCGTGATGTGTTAGCGTCGAGTTATTTCTTACGTCGTTAACTCACACGTTTTGGCGTGGCGTAAGATATCGCGCTAAAGGAATGTATCATTCAGCCAAAATATTTGCTCACAAAGTTGGCAGAAACTGTTATATAGGAGTACCCATTCTTTAATTTTCTATATTGACTTCCAGAATCATGTAAACTTTAATCAGTCTGTTCAGCGTTTAGTTATGTATCATGCCCTCTTAAGCAAATTGAGGTTCAGGTTTGCAAATCTCTGTTTACATGCTGAGCAGTCTCAACCTTTATTTTCAGCCAACGATGAAGTAGTCACGCGGTGGTTGTTACGTTGCCTTGCACTCTCAAGAATGTACCCAACAACGGAATAGCATCGCACGAGTTTCCTTGCAGGGTCATTAGTTGAGGCAACGGAGCAAGGGCTAGTTCACTNGTTCAGGTTTGCAAATCTCTGTTTACATGCTGAGCAGTCTCAACCTTTATTTTCAGCCAACGATGAAGTAGTCACACGGTGGTTGTTACGTTGCCTTGCACTCTCAAGAATGTATCCAACAACGGAATAGCATCGCACGAGTTTCCTTGCAGGGTCATTAGTTGAGGCAACGGAGCAAGGGCTAGTTCACTNCCAACAACGGAATAGCATCGCACGAGTTTCCTTGCAGGGTCATTAGTTGAGGCAACGGAGCAAGGGCTAGTTCACTGGTCATTTTAACTCGCGAAATTTTCCTGTTCCTATGAGTGCCTTTATTTTTCAGTTCGATGGTGTCTACAAGTTAGTCTCCAGTTTTGCCGAGACACATTTTTCACGGCTGTTATAATTTCACGTTTCGGTGCAAGGTTTATGCAAAATAATGATGGGGAAGAAAACTGGACCTCGGCGACCGAGTTAAAGAATAACTCGATGTTCCGTTGAGATGGCGTCGCTATTTCGAAAACGAAATGGGGTTACGAGGCTCGGACTAGAATGAGTTGAGTTGAGTTGAGAGATTTAGGCGGCTCTTATAACAACGAGGTCTCGAAGGCCGATGAAGGTGAAATGAGGTGAGAATGGAGCAGTGCCGGAATGCAAGGGTGGGNGAAGCTCCCCGAGAAAACCCGCCGACCAGCGGAATCGTCCGGCACGATTCCCACATGCGAAAATCCGGGAGTGGCCCGGCCGGGGGTTGAACCCGGTTCGCCTTGTTGGGGAGGCGAGCAGTCTTACCACTCAGCCACCGCGGCCCCTCGGACTAGGAACTTCCCAGACGACCGTGCTGGATATTGTTCGAGAATTCGGCGGCGAGTGCGTGTGCGAGAGACCGACGCGTGTGCTAACGGGATGAAGTCAACCCGCGTTCCTCTGCAGTTGCCGATAGACGTTGTTAGGGAAAAAAACTCCTGCCGCGTCCTGCTTCTACGCACACGACTTCATAACGGTCCCACTCACACATGCGATATGCATTCCTCACTAACCCCTTCCCCTTCTCTGCTCCTCCTTTTCGCGTCGCATGCGCCGCGGCGGGGAAAATTGTGCCGCAACTGGGAACTACGGTTATACAAGACGTTTCCATAGCAAGTCACACGCGAGCGGATTTTTTTCGACGGGCCAGATCCCCGGATCAGATCGGGGGGATATTTCTGACAGATCTGGCCCGTCGAGCTTAGGTCCGTTGTTGCCCACTAGGGATTGGTGTTATTTAACGAAACGGTTAAAATAATACTGCTCCGTTTCTGCAACACGTNGCGGCTCCGTTTCTGTAACACGTTACGCGAGTAACACATTCCTTGGTTCGTGCAGTTATTATTGGAACGCTTTGCCACGTGAACTAGCCCCACCCAGCATTTGCACAGTGCGCGTGCACGAATGTTCTTTTTCTGGAACGTCTAGGCTCTGAACTCTTCTTTCCCCACCACGCTATATTATTCAACACTGCGCATGCGTAAATTTTTTTTTATTCTGGAACGTCTTGCTCTGGAACTTTGAAACGCAGCTTGAAAACTATGAATTTGCAGCAGCTATTTCCTGTAACGTCTTCGATGGAACTTGCTGCAACAATGCTCATGCGTAAAAGTTATTTTTTTTTGGAACGTCTCGACTTTGAACTGTGCGCATGCGCGGGGTCGTTATTTCTTGGAACGCCATGCTTTGGGGCATTGAACAGCGTGATCGTTATTCCCCGGAGCGTCGGGACAAGCGCGAAGTGTTCACGGTGCCCTGTTACAAAAAAATAAACTGCTAACACCACACACACCAGATTTATTTCAGTCTATATAACACCCTTTATAACTATGGGAATATGCTATCTTTATTGGTCTGTCTTGCCAAATTAATACGACAGGAAAAGAAAAACTAAATAATGTGTTCGTGGAGGCAATCTTCAATGAAATTAAAACCCTCATTTCTCGCGAAATACTTTTCCGATTTAAATAATCGACATGTAATTGGATCCGATGTAGGTATAACTTCAAAAGAAATATCGAATAAAGCCAAAAATCTATCTCAGAAACTGCTAACACCACATTCATCAGATTGATTTCAATCGATGGAGCACCCCTTACAAAAATAACGCAGTACTTCAGCGTGTAACTTACTTGGAACTGGAACGATGGAACGCGTTACATCAAAGTAACTGTTGGGACCATCTCTATTGCCCACTTACGTATTCACAGCGCTCGTCAGATTTCCTTTA
>NQII01000654.1:176185-202789 GCA_002778355.1 Clitarchus hookeri
CCCGCCGATTTTCGGTAATTATTTCTCCGGACCCAGGACTGTCGTGCACGCCCGACGGACCACAGTTGAGGGGCCAACGCCACCGGCGGATAACTGACGTACTCCAGACAGACGGATCTCAGCACGCGTGTGTTGACACGTCAAGATTGGCCCCACCGATCCCTGCAGACCACGGCCTCAAGGCCGTCTCCATCACTAACGTGCAGGCCAGCTCTGCGGGTTTACGAAAAAAAAACTACATATACGTAGCGAAAATATGCTCGGTCCCTGGCGTTCGGGCATTAATATCAAACTATTGGTTATAACTAGAGACCCGGAAATTTCGCGAATTCATTTGAGGACAAGTTAAACTGCAACCACATATAAACTCTAACGTCTTCTTATATTGGACTCCAGTTAGCTAGACACGCCCTGGACGATCTTAGACTAATGACAAGCCTGCAAGGAAAACAAGGACCCAGGTTCATACTGCCTGGCCGGTGGTTGGACTGGAGCAACAGCCATTAAGTAGAGACCTGAAAAATTCGCTGTTTCATTTTGGGACAAGCTAGAATTCAAAACCTCGTACGTTTGTATTGCTTGTTCTATTGTCCCACCCGTTAGTTTACTCCTCCTGGACAACTCTGAGCCAATAACAAACACACAATAAACTGCAGACCGAATCACCGTCTTCCGCTAAAACAACAAGCAACCAATGGACAGTGATATTTGCATTATTTTACACACGACAATGGAGTATAGCCTACAGGTCATTGAACTCACGAATTTTTCAGGTCTCTACCAATAAGCAACTAGCTGAAGCTCCAGTACACGAAGCATCGTGGAGTCTAGCTTGTTACCGACACGAATCCACGAAATTTGCAGGTCTCTAGTTATGATGTATACTGAAATGTGCCATACGGGTATACCTTGTATGAGAAGCATCGTGTCTACATGGGAGGTGGCAGGGGTAGCGGTGGCGTAGTGGCCAGGGCGCTCGCCTCCCACCACGGCGATCCGGGTTAGATACCCGGCGGGCTCACTCCCGGATCTTCGCATGTGGGAATCGTGCTGGACGATGCCGCTTGCTGGCGGGTTTTCTCAGGGTATTCCCGTTTACCCCACGTTTGCATTCCAGCGCCACTACATTCTAGGGTTTCATTTCTGTCATGCCCGGGGATGACGGTCACCTACGGGTCCCAGCTGGAAAGACCGTCACTCGGAGGGTGTTGCCTTGCCCTGGGTGCACTCCCCACACGCCATTATTATTATTATGGGAGGTGGCGCCACAGCTTCCCTGGTCCTTGCGTGGTCATGCGCACAAGTCGTGAGATTTTGTCCCTGCTACTGTAACGCATCTGGTTCGTGTTTGTTTGGATACAGTTGCAAGTCGGTACTCAGTGGAGCAGAGTGTGTTTATCGCCCACACATACTGGAAAACGCAGTCCGTTAAGAAATGCCAGCGACGATTCATTAAACAGTCTGATATTTGGGTGGCTCGTAACATCGAGGTCTTGAGAGCCGACGAGGGTGAAGTGAGGAGAGTATGGAATAGCACCGGAATGAAAGGGTCGGGAAAAGGGAGATACCCGAGAAAACCCAGAGGCATCGTCCGGCACGATTCCCACTTGCGAAAATCCGGAGTGAACCGGCCGGGGATTGAACCCAGTTCGCATTGGTGGGAGGCGAGCAGTCTAACCGCTCAGCCACCGTGGCCCCGCCTGCATCTAGTGATGGGCAAAATCGAATTATTCTTAAAATAGATTTTTATTCGAATAGTCTCGTTTGAAATTTAATGAATCATTCGGATTCCGAATATTAGGTTTTTCTCCGTTCGCGTCTTCATCGAAAGGAATTAATGTTAATGCTGCCACAAGTTAACAGTTCCAAAGCACTCTATTGAAGCTACTAAATAAATGTCGTATTTGGCTGAAGTTATGAAACTTTTGTTCATAATAAGTTGTAACATCTGTAATAATAAAATAATATTCTCAAGTATGGACATTCGCATGAGTGAAACGAATGGTTCTTCAGTTAACAAAGTGAATATAAGGTGCAATTTCGCTTCGCTTAAGTACAATATTCGACATAAACCGTGTTTAAATAAAAAAAACAATAAAGAACATTTTCAATCTTTATACAAAAATGGCGAAAAGTTAAATATAAATTACAGATTACCATGATAAATTACGTAACTACTGTAGTACACTTAGTGCCACCTGATGTCGAAACGGAAAACTTCGAAACGAATGATCCACTCGAAAGCCGCAGACAAAAATAGAAAATTCGATTACACCGCAACAATAGAATATTTGAATTGTTTTAATTCGATTTTGTCCATCACTAGCATTTCATTCGCTCTCGGNATTACACCGCAACAATAGAATATTTGAATTGTTTTAATTCGATTTTGTCCATCACTAGCATTTCATTCGCTCTCGGCCCTTGTACAGCAGAGTGGAAGACGACGTGGGCGGGGCCGCGGTAGCTGAGCGGTTACACCGCTCACCCCCCACCAAGGCGTGTCCCTCGCGCTGAACTCGGGGACTGGTGAACATCCTCGCCGCGGGCAGCGATACCTTCCTTGCGGCGAATTCCTTCGTGAGGACGGCCGTCGAGGAACACAGTTATCAGTTGCCGGAGACTTCTCGGCCAGACGCCTCGGGAATGCGGCCACCACTGGCTGGCACACATCCCTCTCTCCCTCACTCCTGTCATATTTTCTATCTCTCCCTCTCTATCTCCTTAACTGTCCGTCTCTTCCTTCACGTTGCATCTATTTCGTTGATTTGCTTACTTCCAAAACCGTTTTCATATTAGAATAAACTGGGAAATGTGGCTATAACATATTATTGCAGCTCCTCTCATTTCGCATTGCATAGTAAAGTTCAAATGGGAAAATAATCTTGGTGCAACTTTGAGGGAGGGAATGTAGGGGAGGCAGTGTAGGGGAGGGCTCTCCCGAACGCTCGCCTCCTGAGGGAGGGAAACCACGTGACACTGCTGGCAGGATAACACCTCTCTCTACTAACGCTGTTAAATACCGCGCTGCGCAACTTAGGTTTTTTTTCGACAGGTAATAGGGAACACGCGGAACAGCTCTTGCCCAACCGTACTCGGCCACCGTCACTACTGTACTGAACAACCCCACCTCTTCGTGCAGCAGCAAGCGGCAGTGGACTGTCCAAACTCGCCCGAAGTGTTTCGGACTTATAAGTATTATTATTTTCTCACTTGGAATTAGACTGTAATTCGGCATCAGCGGGCCAAGTGCCGTTGAAGTGCGTATGCTGGCTTTGCGTTTGCCGTTGGAGTTCAGGTCATCCAGACACGTTCTCTATGAGACCGAACACGCAGCAATCGCCTGGCCGAACCGAACAGGATAATGAGTTCTGACAAACACAGCAGACAATGCCACGATGGAAGATTCCTTTGAAGATTGCATGCAGGCCTGCATGGTCGCTTGCATGGGTAGTTCCATGGAAGATTTGGTTATCTGCTGGACGTTTCAATGGACGTTTACGTAATTGGTCGTGTGCAATTTCCAATGGGAGGTTTCATTACAAGGTTAAAATTTTAACCGGCCAGAGGTGGTAGATTTATTTCGTTTATTTTGTTTTTGAGAAAGAGCGTAAGACGTTTAACACGAATAAATAGTATATAAAAATATTAAAATGTATTTTGATTCTACAACAGCTTTGTGTGAGAATTATGTTAAATATACGATTTATTTAACATAACATTTCCAGTTATAACAACAAAACGATTAGGATCTGTGCATTAACACCTCATACAGTAATGCTGTAGCCGTGAGTGAAGATTGTTCCTGATCCGCAGTTGCAGATGTAAAATAATAAAAAATGCACTCGTTTTTACTCGCGTGGCAACTGTATCGTTGGATAGGTAGAGGCAGTGATATTTCACGAAAATATTTCGAGACAAGATACAGTCCAAAGCACTGTAGGGTCGTCCAGCTTATTTAATTGGCTAAAAAATATCCTGGCANTATTTCGAGACAAGATACAGTCCAAAGCACTGTAGGGTCGTCCAGCTTATTTAATTGGCTAAAAAATATCCTGGCATGTGTTAACAGTTTGCGCACGAATCACGAAGGTTCAGTGTCGGAGTTACTTAGTCCTGAGTGGCTTGGTCAAAGACGGACACGGCACCAGCAGCCAATGGAGGTATAACAACAGCTGAGGTGTGTATATAGTATTGAAGTCTACTGTGTAGTGCGATTTTTACGCGAAAAGTCACTGGCCCTATGGCTAGGTTATTCCAAAGAACCCTCCATAACTAAACCGCTTGCATGCAGGCTCGGGTAGCAGGTTTCGTGAAAGCGTCCGTTCGAGCTGGAACGGAAAAATTCATCGTGGCATACAGGCTTAATTGTTATGAAGTTGATAAAACCGCCGATTGAGACGTAACTTTTTTGGTCTGCTATTAAGAAATGGAGCGCGTTCGAAGATAATCTTCCCTTAAATTGATTAACGACAAATTGGCATGCCCGAATCGAGGATAGCGCCAACGAACAGATGAAAAGGAAATGCTTCCACTACGTGCGTAGCAACGCCCGAAAAGTCGCGAAGATCTGCGCCCGAGAATGAAACTTTCGTAAGGTAATCAGTGCCTTTCTTCGCGTTTCCAAGGGTCCCGCTTGGCTTCTTGCCAACGATCCGGTATGCAATCACCAGATCGGCAGGAAATACCAGTGCTTGGCTGGCTTTCACTGCAATGCTGGCGTTGGCAGTTGCACATCTCAAGAAGCAGGAACATTTAAATAAACTCATCCGATAGAATCAGTAGAACTACTAGATAAAGCTCTGCATTGCACATTTCTGATGGCTTCACACGTCCAGAATCACTTCACTAATTTGAGAATGGAAAGGGCTTGCGTAAATATGAGCGAACCAGTAGGTGGCTTAAAAAATATTGCTGGGAAAAATATTGCTGCCATTCTTACCAGCTCATTCTGCTCCCACAAAGTTCGTACTGAATTTTCATGCTTTGGGGATCCACGTTGATGACGAAAAGCCCTCCGTTCGATAATCGTGGAAGGAAATACTGCAAGTTCTTGTAAAAAAAAATGCACAATCTTTTCTTTTTACTTTTTCAGGTCTTGAGTCTACAAACATGTTCTTACATCAATGATTTAACAGTCGTAAACCCGTAGCTGTCAAGCTTGTTTATTAACTTATCATATCTGACTTGCATTCTGGTGGTTGCAGATTTGGTTCCGACAGGCTGCGTTGCCAATTGGCCTATTCTCCCCCTAAGAGAATGGAGACCCAAGTCCGTACTACGGAATAGATTAGTAAACAGAGAAAAAATGGTGTGGCGGTTACTTTGATGTGAGCGTGCCCACTCTCTGATTGGTTGCGGGAGGCTCTGGGAATGGCCCTTGTTTCTGACTGGCTAACTGCATGATGCGGAAGGTTTCCTATTGGCCTCGGATGCTGTCTAGAGGTTAGGTTATCAGTCGCTGATTGGCGAACGACTTTCTAACATGTTGCTGGCTGGTGAAGCCACTTTGCTGGAGCGTGTGGCTGGAGTTATTGATACAAGGGACTGTTTCGCCTCTGTACACATAAGTACTCTGTGTTCGTCTTACTTTACTTCCTCAGTGGCTGCAGTCCCCAGGGCCTTTGATAAATGTGAGCATAACAACTTTCCTTCCACCACCAGACGTAGAACTTATATGTAGAGACCTGAAAAATTCGCGAGTTCAGTGACTTGCAGGCTAGACTTTACAGTCTTATGTACAAATATGCCGATATTTACTGTACACTGGTTGTCTTCTGCCACAGTGGAAGGCGACGATTGGGCCAGCGTTCTCCAGGAGGGGTCAAACACCGCGTGGACCAATGGCTAAAGTTATATAAACACACGTGTTTTGAATTCTAGCTTGTCTAAAAATGAATCAGCAAATTTTTCAGGTCTCTACTTATACGTATTGCAGGCCCGTATTCTGAGCGACAGAGTCAACTACAGTTATGTCCCGTTGCGTTTATCCTTACCGTGAAAAACCCCTGCGACGTTAGACGAAAACTAACAAATACTTTACTTTCTTCCACAGTACAGCTTGCCGAGCGCGGTAGAGGTTTGTAGCAAGAGTGGCGAAGACCTTCAACAGTCGTCCTTCGGACACAGNAGAGGTTTGTAGCAAGAGTGGCGAAGACCTTCAACAGTCGTCCTTCGGACACAGTTCCTTCTCCCACAATGTTTAACGTTTGGGCACGTGGCATTTAAAAATACAAGATGCCAAACAGCCGCATATACCACGAAATAGGGATTTTAAAATATTTAGATATATCGGAATGACGATTTTTATATCAACGGCATGTCGATAAAATCGTTGCTATATTTCAACGATATTTTAATTGAAATCAATACATTTTTCTAGGTATCGGAAACAAATATTTTTAAAACGCTCTTTCAATAAGCTCTGTTTCCAATACTAAAATTGTATAAAAAAATCATTATGTTTAATTGTGCAACATGCGCCAAAAACAGACGTCACATCATTCTGAAATTTTAATATCATAAGCAATTTTACAATTGTGAAGTCCTTTAAATACATAAAATATCGGATTACGCTGTACTGAAAATTGATATTTTTATTTCCATATAACGTTTTGTAGGAAAGCGATACTTTTATAATTAACCAATATAAATAATATCGATATTTTTTCCCGATATCAAAATCCCTAGAGGGAAATCCAGACGTACACTCCATCGAAGTGGCGTCACTAACCAGCCACATGTTAGAACGCCGTTCCCCAATCAGCACCTGCTAACCTAATCGCCAGCCAGCATCCCAGACAAAACTGCCATTCTGAGAGTCTCGCGCAGCCAATCGGAGAGTGTACGCTCACAAGCATAGGCACTGCCACGCCATTTTGTCTCTGAGTATTTATCTTCTCTATTGTTTGCATCTGGGCATGTGTGGACTATTCTGAGAGTCCGCATTCATATGTACACGGCAACTACAGAGGAAATTTATGTAAAAATCCTACTTGTTGTAATTAAAGAATTTTGATGAAGGTTAGTGCAATAATTATGTGTGTTATTTATTACATAATATTTTTAAATCACATTATTACACATACAAACAGGTATATACATTTCTCACTTCTGTTTTACGTAGTATGATATGTTCATGGGTGGCGAATACTTTCGAAACCAGTATAGAGCTCTTCACTGAGTTGCTATAAACTTTCCACCAACTAAATCATACAGTCATAGCTTGAAATACCATAACAAATTTTGTACGGCGGAAAGTCTACGTGCAAGTTCGGAGCCTTGCACGTAGTGGTGGCGGAGCACTTAACGTGCGTGTCACTGTGGCCCTTATTGCCTACTTGCCCCCGAGCCTCAAAAGCGGATAATATTTTCAGGTAGACGCTAGCTCTAACGTGCACAAGAGAAAATAAACAAATGTTCTCANAGCCTCAAAAGCGGATAATATTTTCAGGTAGACGCTAGCTCTAACGTGCACAAGAGAAAATAAACAAATGTTCTCGTGGTGATTTATCTGAGCTGTTCGCCGTCGCAAGTCCACAACAGTTGTTCCCCCCACTAAGGCCGTGTTCCTTTCTCTACTGCCAGCAGCTGAGACTGCTAGAGAGTGTCCTTTATTCACTGACGCTGCTCATGAGTCACTGACTAGAGGTGTTTTGGCATCTGGGTTGGAGGTAGGGTTGCCAACAGTACTATAATATATACAGTATTTTACACTGAAGAGCCAAAAAAACTGGTACACCTGCCTAATATCGTGTAGGGCCCCGCGAGCACGCAGAAGTGNATGGTGATTTATCTGAGTTGTTCGCCATCGCAAGTCCACGGCAGTTGTTCCCCACTAAGGCCGTGTTCCTTTCTCTACTGCCAGCAGCTGAGGCTGCTAGCGAGAGTCCTTTATCCACTGATGCTGCTCATGAGTCACTGACTAGAGGTGTTTTGGCGTCTGGGTTGGAGGTAGGGTTGCCAACAGTACTATAATATATACAGTATTTTACACTGAAGAGCCAAAAAAAAACTGGTACACCTGCCTAATATCGTGTAGGGCCCCGCGAGCACGCAGAAGTGCCGCAAGACNATTTTTCCGTCCGCAGCGATGTCGAAGATGTGATGTTTTACCGGATCCCCGATATTCACGGTACACTCGTGAAATGGTCGTACGCGAACATCCAAATGTTATCGCTACCTCGGAGATGCTATGTCCCATCTCTCGTGCGCCGACTATAACACCACGTTCAAACTCACTTAAATATTGATAACCTGTCATTGTAGCAGCAGTAACAGATCTAGCTGCCGACCGCATCGCGTTACTCTGATTGGTTCCATACCTCTGTTATTTGCATACGCACGCCTATACCAGTCTTTTTGGCTCTTCAGTGTACTATATTTTGGCCCGGTGTACTATATACTGTTGAAGAAATATACAGTACGAAAAAATCCTATAATTAGGTCGGACCTTACAATGTTCTTCGGGTTGGCCTGTTCTACTATATTAGTTTTAATTTTTATTAAATAGCAACACCACTCAGCAAACTTTATTAACGCACCTTACGACTTTGCTTCTACTGACGCATTGTGCGTATTTCCGAACGTGAGAACTGTAACTGTCAATGTAAAAGGTTTGTTTTTACAGCGTATTTGCTCATCTGTGGTGTGGTTTTGTTTTGGTCACCAAAAATTGCTTAACAAGAAATAAATAACATTAAATGGTTAAAGTAAACAATGGAAGGCGAAAGTGATAGTGAAAGTGCGCTGTTGTTAACCCTTACTAAAAAGCGGAAAGTCCATAAAAGAGAAATAGAGCCAGTCTCACCTTAATAAAAAATGAGCTTCTAATTTGCATTAATTTACAATTTGAACACAATAAAGCATTTTATACTTTTATTATGAAAAAAAATTATTAAAGAGTGCACAAAGTGCAAAAAAAAAATATAGCTTTTGTAAATAAGTAATATATTTGGGGTTTAATAAGCATACCTTACACTTTTTGTAACCTTTTTTTCTTAAAATACTATATTTTCTTTCAGTGTACTATATTTTTTATATCTTTGTCTGAAAAATACTATATTTCCCCGAAAAACACTTGGTGACCCTAGTTGGAGGCTACGGTTCTTGCTGGAGAGTATTTTATCACTCCCTGGGTTTCTCTCCAGATGTCTCTGTGTCACTATACCTGGCGGGGTTGTCCTCAACTACGGGAGGGGCTTCTCGTCTCCGCCTACGAGTACCATCTTAGAAGCGGAAAGAATCTTGTTGACCGCTAATTGTGTCGGGGGTATTGCCACTCCTAGTACCATAGGTTAGCAGGAAAATTATTTACGAGACGGACTGGTTATGCTCAAGTTATAGCCTCTGATGGCGCTTGTGTCCTGCAAACATTGCAACCTGCTCCTGAGCTCGGAGGTCAGATTGAGGATGAAGCTCGTGCTGGTAGTGGTTTCAATATTCGCTGTGGTAGTGGCTATAGTTTCTCCAGAAAAGAGAACAGCTATGCCCTTAGGGGCTGATGATTGAGCGGAGTGACGAAAACTGGACAAAGAGCTCTGAAGGCCAGGCTGCTTCCACTCCCCCAGTCCAAGGAGGTCGGTGCCCATGGAAGCCACAAGGCATAAACCAAGGAGAATGATAAACCCTGGATTGCTCCAGCGGCTAAGGAGGATCAAAGAGTGCTCTCTCTCTCTCTCTCTCTATATATATATATATATATATATATCTAAATATATGTACTATATATACACATGTGTGTGTATGGCTACTGATGTGCGGNTATATATATATATATATATATATCTAAATATATGTACTATATATACACATGTGTGTGTATGGCTACTGATGTGCGGACGGTATGGTAGTTTCAGCAGTAGCAGACAAGCAATTATTGATATTGTAAACAACAATATTTATAACTTGGGACACCTGAATTTCGTGAAAATATTTCATGACCAGTTGCATGGATGATCTACTTGCTACGCCTCGTTGGTGTTTACCCGCGAATCACAGACCTACAGTATCGAACTTGCCTAACTCTGATTGGCCAGTGAAGTAATTAAATGTCTTTTCCACAAAGGCACGCCACCAATGAGCAGAATAAAACAGCTGGTACTCCCCGTAGAGTATTGAAATCTAGCTTGTGNTTCCACAAAGGCACGCCACCAATGAGCAGAATAAAACAGCTGGTACTCCCCGTAGAGTATTGAAATCTAGCTTGTGCGTTAATTTTTTCGCAAAATTCTGGTGGCCCCGTGTATAAGCAAGAAACTATACTGCTGTTATCTGCAGAGGATGCAAACAGAGTAAGGATGTGTTAATTTTCAATTATTTCCCCTTTATTGAATGTNTACTGCTGTTATCTGCAGAGGATGCAAACAGAGTAAGGATGTGTTAATTTTCAATTATTTCCCCTTTATTGAATGTCAATATTATTACATTTACAAATCAATCTCCCTATTGTAAATAAACCCATCCGTTCTAGGGGCGGGAAAATTTCGTGTTTTAGACGACTTGTAGGGTAGACTTCATGGTCATGTATATTTTCGAGACTCAGCTTTCTGTTCATTGTCTATTGACCCAGCGTGTAGTCAGTTTTACTTCAAGCCAGGTAGCACGTGATTCGTTGTATGTTTCCTTGCAGGTCCGATATTGGCTCAGAAATCGTCTGGGCGTGTCTAATAAACTATGATCCAATTGCAAACACGACAGAAATACACATGTGTTTGAAGTCTAACTTGTTCTAAAATGAATTCGCGAAATTCTCCAGTCACTTGTAATGACTAGGGGCATTGGAATTTCGTGAAAAGATTTCGAGACAAGATACAGTCCAAAGCACTGTAGGGTGGTCCAGCTTATTTGATTGGATAAAAAATGTTCTGACCCGTGTTAACCGTTTGCGCACGAAATCACGAAGGTTCAGTGTCGGAGTTACTTAGTCCTGAGCGGACACGGCACTAGCAGCCAGTGGAGGTATAACAACAGCTGAGGTGTGCATATAGTATTGAAGTTTACTGTGTGCTCCGATTTTTACGCGAAAAGCCACTGGCCCTAGTAATGACACAACAAACTCGTCGGGCGTAGCGGACGCCAATTATTTCTCCTGCTAGAACTGCTGACCAAGGTTCCGCCACCGAGATCAGTGACCGGCTGTTGGTAAGGTTAATTATACTCAGGTTAGGAACAAAACGAGTTTCCTTATGGGGGAGTTCGGCATGTGGGAAATCTCCGTCGCTAGGTGCGCAGTGTTCCAAAGAGGGCACTTTTAATTTAAATTTTAAGCTAAGTGAATAATAAAATAGAAAGATTTAGCATAGTTTAGTAGTTATTTTATGATTATTGCTAATATATATTTTTTAACATGGAAAATAGAAANTAGAAAGATTTAGCATAGTTTAGTAGTTATTTTATGATTATTGCTAATATATATTTTTTAACATGGAAAATAGAAGAAAAAAAAAACCGGTACACAATGCCACACTAGCGCTTACCTAGTGACGAAAACGTTTAGTTGCCAAACTAAAAGNAGAAAAAAAAAACCGGTACACAATGCCACACTAGCGCTTACCTAGTGACGAAAACGTTTAGTTGCCAAACTAAAAGCACTGAGTTTGTCAACCCGAGTGGAATAAACCTTACTGTTGGCGTTCCTTAAGGGTTACCTGCCGACCAGTAACCTCAGCGCTGTCAGTTGGGAAAGGAACGCGGCCGAAGTAGGCGGACGGCGCGAGCTGGCACGAGTACTCGAGCTCTGGAAAATGAACGGCGGAGCTCGGAGCTGACGGGACCGGCCGGATCCAGTCCGGTTTTGCGCCGGGTCCTTCAGCCGCCCACGCCTTTGGCCGGGGGAGGAGGCGGGGGAGACTCCATTGAGGTGCGGGCTGTGGTCCAGCTACGTCTTCCNACGCCTTTGGCCGGGGGAGGAGGCGGGGGAGACTCCATTGAGGTGCGGGCTGTGGTCCAGCTACGTCTTCCGAGAGAGCCAGCCGAGTGACCCCGACGTGCAATAACTACACGTGCGCCACCTTGCAATAAAGCACCTCGTTGTGCTCATATATTTCATACTCGGGGCTAGGAAAGGGTTGTGTTAACCCATTCTGACCCAGCGTGCACATTTGTGTACATTACGCACGTGTAGGTGATCTTTGGTCTGCACTGCACACTGCGAAACTCTGCGACCAATGATCGTACCTGTGGGCGAATGATTCGCAAACCGTCTTACTGGTCTAGGTCGTAATTGGTTCACATAACTGTAGCTGAACATATTGCCTGCAGCTTATCGGCTGCGACAACGAAACAAGTGTTGTGTCGATTTAAATACAGAACACATTATAAAATACTTAGTTTGNCGAGAGAGCCAGCCGAGTGACCCCGACGTGCAATAACTACACGTGCGCCACCTTGCAATAAAGCACCTCGTTGTGATCATATATTTCATACTCGGGGCTAGGAAAGGGTTGTGTTAACCCATCCTGACCCAGCGTGCACATTTGTGTACATTACGCACGTGCAGGTGATCTTTGGTCTGCACTGCACACTGCGAAACTCTGCGACCAATGATCGTACCTGTGGGTGAATGATTCGCAAACCGTCTTACTGGTCTAGGTCGTAATTGGTTCACATAACTATAGCTGAACATATTGCCTACAGCTTATCGGCTGCGACAACGAAACAAGTGTTGTGTCGATTTAAATACAGAACACATTATAAAATACTTAGTTTGNCAGCTTATCGGCTGCGACAACGAAACAAGTGTTGTGTCGATTTAAATACAGAACACATTATAAAATACTTAGTTTGCAACGCCTGACACCGTTAATTAAACTGTATATTTGCATTATTCCAAGGTGCAATAAATATAAGCTGTTGGCGAGGGAAGTCCTAATCATGTTATGCCTCTCAATTAACCCTTTCGTGCCCATTGTAGACAATTGTCTACATGTTGCACAGGAAGGTTACATTTGTCCAGTGTTGTACACTGCGAGGCTCAGTGACCAATGATCTTCACTGGGAGGTAATTGATTCATAAACCGCGCTATTTCTCTACGTTATAACTGGTTCATATCACCGATCACACAGCACAAAGCCTACAGCTATTCGTTAGGATAACGAAACAAGTTCTTTGTCAGGTCAAACACAGCACTGATCAAAATATTTCTTGTTTGCATCACCAGAAACCATAAATTTATGTGGGAATGAATATTATGACGGGAAGCGGACAAGCGGCACGCCATGTCGAAGGTGTATCTTGAGGGTGGTTGTTCTTCTCGGCGTGGGTCCACAGACTGACACCACCGTTCAAGGTGTTACCAAGCGTTATACAGTTTCTGGTAGCGTAATTGCCCCGAAGAGCGTGCCGCCGGAAGAGGAGATCAACCGACACTCCGGTGCTACGCTTTACAAACTACAATGGTCGCGACTTGTTTTGGACTCTTCGGCTGGCCTGGATACTGGATACTGGATACCTGGATACCTACGCGTCGCTGAAGTTCGTGCTTGGCTTGTTCGCGTTTACTGAAGTATAACAACCTGTTAATGTGCAATTATTGGCGTGAAGGGGAGTGGAGAGATTATGAAGCAGCGTCAGAATGCAAGGGTAAGAGAAACGGGAGATCCACGAGAAAACCCGCCGACCAGCGGCATTGTCCAGCACGATTCTCGCATGCGAAAATCAGGGGGCGGCCCCGCCGGGAATCGAGCCCGGGTCACTTTGGCGGGACTAACTACACCACCGCGGCACCTCTGCAATTAGTGGAGACCCAGAAATTTCCCGTATTCATTCTGGCAAGAAGTTAGACTCCAAAAGCCTTTGTGTATTCCAGCCTCAGTTAGTTGTACATTGGTTGATGTCCCAGTTTGATCCCAGAGCAGGCAGCGCGGGATTCGCTCCTTTTTTTCTTACGGATTAGTTATTGGCTTAAATTCGTCCAGGACGAGTCAGACAAAGTGCGATTCAGTTGAAAAAAGAAGTCAAATGCACTTTTGCTTAAAGGCTTAGCTTGTCCTCAAATGAAAACGCACAATTTCCGGGTTGCTAGCAATTATATTCATGAAGATAAACATCCAGGTTTGCAAATTATTATCATAGTTCGCNGCACAATTTCCGGGTTGCTAGCAATTATATTCATGAAGATAAACATCCAGGTTTGCAAATTATTATCATAGTTCGTTTACGGTTACTTCCAACTTTTCTGAAGCCCTTCCAAAGTTCTACTTTTATGGTATTCCTCCGCCTCATGCAGACGAAACTTAACCAAGTCTATAAAATTACATTAGAGGGACAGTGCATAGGATTTGTGCTAACTTTTTAAAATAATATTTTTCATGAGCTCTATTTTTTACTAGGCATTAAAAACACGCCTATTTTTTTTTGTTTTCATTCGTATTGATTATATATTAACATTATAATTTATAGATAAAATATAAATAAAGGTTAGCTTTTAACCAAAAATAAGGCACATTGATGTTAATAGAAGTACAAGACGCTTGTGATATGTGACATGTTTAAGAAACAACCAAACACGTCATACAGGGGGTGTTTTTTCAAAGGTTTGATCCAAACAGTGTAAAGAAACAGAGAATAGATTATATTAACTGTTCTACAGTAAGCGTCCACTAAAATATTAAAATTTATCCTCGAATTTTTTGTGTTAATTTTTGAGTACACTAATGTAAGAAATTGCTACGGCACACCCAAAGTCGTAACCCATGGGGATAATGACAAAATAAAAGAACTAATTTAGTTTCTGAGTTCATTTACAACGGTTTAAAATACACGCAGCTATTATTTACAATATCCAACTAGCTTAGCACTTAGTATTCCTATCAACTAGTGAGCGCAATTTTTAAGCCAATATCAATCATAATTTAGGTTATTCATACAAAACACAAGTAGCTTATAATAACACTATATAGGTGTAGCTCTTATAAAGTTACTGCATACTTTAAATTTGATAGACTACGACTGAAAAAAAAAAACCAATCCTGAATACTCATTTCTTTTTACCGGGCGAAGACAGTGCAAAATCACCTACCTGAATTTTNAAAAAAAAAAACCAATCCTGAATACTCATTTCTTTTTACCGGGCGAAGACAGTGCAAAATCACCTACCTGAATTTTTCTCCATTTAGGCGTCTGTATTTTTACGAAATGAATAAAACCACAACTTTTTAAATTATTCTTTGTGTATTGGATATCAGCTTTATTCCGAGTTTTAAAAAATCCAGTGATCTCCATTAAAATAATATTCGTGTGATGCATATATATATACATTTTATATAAAATTATTGCAACCATTGATGAACGTTAAGAATTTTTTGATACATTTGTGCAAACTTACAGTTATGCATTACCTGATACCGATATTTTGCCCATGGAATTGCAATGAAAACTTGGGATCACTAGTTATTAAGGTCTTTGCTGCGAGGCATATTATCTTCATTAAAAAAAGCCAGCAGTTCGTGTANACTTGGGATCACTAGTTATTAACGTCTTTGCTGCGAGGCATATTATCTTCATTAAAAAAAGCCAGCAGTTCGTGTAATTTTTAAGCAACGAAATACTAATTATTATTTTAGCATTCCCCTCACGAAAATAGTCCTTATTTTATAATTATATAATAATGTAAATAAATTTGAAAGGCCAAACATTACTGTTGTTTTTATGTTAACTGAAATAATCTACTAATGTTTTTTCCCCTATGACATATACAAAGCTAAACATATTATATTGTATTTCTTTTTTTACTATTGAGTTATAATTAATGCCGATATGTCAACCTTTCTTATGTAACAAGTAAATATAGTTCTTACAACTGTAAGCTGAAATTTACTTAGTTTGTTATATGGGCTTAATTCCACAGAAATATTAGTTATTACACTTTTTCAGTGTTACAACGCCATGCTATGTTACGCAGCAAAAATAGTACGAGTTGTTTACAATCCAGAGTGCGCTNACTTTTTCAGTGTTACAACGCCATGCTATGTTACGCAGCAAAAATAGTACGAGTTGTTTACAATCCAGAGTGCGCTGAATGAGAGTGAGCGACGCTCGATCTGGCTGTTAGCGCACTGGAAGAGAGGCTAGGTGTAGGCAAACATGCCCTTCGCCCCTCAGGTCTTAAATGTTAGTGCGCAGCTCGCCATGCGCATGCTTCCCCTCTCTTGACACGCTGCTTCTACCTTCCCTGCAATGGTCGGGCGAGATAGGACACGCCCACTTGTCGCCGATAACATGTGGGTGCCGGCCGCGTCTGGTATCTCGCTCGACTGGAAGAGCCAGCCACCCCTATAAGACGCAGAACCGAAGAACCTAACACAAATAAAAGGCGAGATCTCCAGGACAGCTTCGTAAGACTGAAGGTGGCAGTGACCCCAAAACTTGAGTCGTGCAGAGCAGTTGTGGCCACGGTTGTCGTAGCGTCTAGAGCGATCGCCTCCCACCAAAGCGAACCGGGTTCGATTGACGTTGGGGTCGCACCCAGATTTCCGAACGTGGGAATCGTGCCGGACGATTCCACTGGTCGGCGGGTTTTCTCGGGTGTCTCCCGTTCCCCCTGCCCTTGCATTCTGGCGCTGCTCCATAACCTCCTCGCTTCACCCTCACCGGCTCTCAAGACACCGTTGTTAACCCCTTAACTTACACATAAATTTTTCTTTCCAAGTGTTGCAAAAGAGGAGATTTTTTTTTGGTCTGACAAGTACTTTCGGAGCGCTTGCAATATCTCGCACGACGGAACATGCGAAAATAATTTATATTGTTATATGGCGTTGACGGCAATCGATAGTAAAAACTTTGTGTGCTAGCAGAAATCAATAGCATTAACGAAGAAAAAGGTGCTGTCAATGTTGGTACTAGCTTCTGAACTTGTGCATTGCCGACCATGGCTTTACTTACCACGCAACCCGTCATACGTGAACGAGTATACTCGTGATGATATGTTGAGGGGTCAGTAGTCGGCCAACCACTCCATCTCCGTCCCTCGACCAGGAAGGAGGGAGGGGGCGCTTGAGAACTCGCGGACGCTCACCTCGCAGTGCGGGGCGAAGACGTCGCAGGCCGGGCCCCGAAGACGTCGCCAGACAATGGAGGAGGGCGCGAGCGCGGGAGTCCCACGGCTCGGCGTGCATGTCGTGGGCAGGTCCACCCTGGTCGCCCGTAATGACGACCGCCAACAATGGGCCCGCGACTTCAGTATTCCAGGCGATTTCTCGAGGAAAATACGCGGATCGTGCCCCGTGGGNCACTCGGACTTCGCTATACAAAGCAGATCACGCTGGAGACCTAGAAGCACGGGAACGCTAAGGGCGATTCAAGCACGTGCATGAACTGTCTTCATCGCCCCTACTCGCAAGAAGGCACTGATACGATATTCAGTGTCGTCCTTCGTGTTGACAGCGCACCTATAAACGACATCTAGCGGCGACCTATCACTTCCTGACCTGCACAACTTCGAATATTCTGTACCGGAACGTTTACACGTACAAGTTATCACGAAGACATCCTTTATAGTAGCCTCCTCTCAAGAAATGAAATCAGATTAAAATTGAGAAACTGAACGTTTCTGCGCCCACATGCAACGTCTTTTAAAACCATTAAAAAATATATGTCTTAAAAATATTACTATGAATCTATTTTTAATAAACCATTTTGTCCTGAAACTAAACTACACATTGATTGGAGTTAGGGCAGGCGTCCATACTGCAGCTAGCATCAACTTTCTTTTACGTTCGGAACTAACGACGGGTACTGTACCTGAAAGTTCGATAGTATCACTGTGTAGCACCTGCAACGCCGACTGGTGAATTCGTGTAGTCAATCATTTAATAGTTTCTTCCTAAATAAGCTAGCCACATTCATAGCGATGGTGGAGGGAAAGAAGATCAAAACATCGCGCCGAAAATGCGAGGTGCAGCACTTGCCGTTAGAGAGATACCTGAAAAATTCGCGGCTTCATTTGACGACAAGCTAGAATTCAAACAAAAACTTGCTAGTCTATGTTATTCTGCAATTGGTGCATGGCTCATTTGACCCTTTTGGATAACTCTAAGCCAATAGTAAACATACAGGAAAATGCATTATAGTGATTGCCTTCCACTCTGACAGCAAGCAACTAGTGTCCAGTTATCGTTAAGGCCACGTGTTTTACGCGAAAATATTCCAGGACCACTTGTACTCCAAAACACTAGAGCACAGATCAACTTTCGTGGTCGGATGATTTTATCTGTCACGCATTGCAGGTGTCTTCCCGCGAATCACGGACACTCATTGTCGGAGTTGCTTATTTCTGATTGGCCAAGTCAGGTAAGGAACAGCCTCCCGACAAAGACACGTGGCCAATAACCAAAGAAAAATTGCGCGTATGCCATAGGAGATTGGAGTCTAGCCTTCGCGTAAATCTTTTCGCGAAAAACAGCTGGCCCTAGTTATTATTAGAGACATGAAAAATTCGCGTCATTTTTTGGTAACGTGCTAGACTTCATGATTCTGTACCTGCTTGAGAGCAGTACGTGATTTAATTCGCTACTAGCAACTATACGACGTCGTTTACATGTGTGACTGACTTCTTTACTGGACATTGGTCACTCTACCGTTGAAGCTTTACTATAGGCTGAGAGCATCCTTGGGGCGTGCCACACAAGTTGTTGGCCAATGGCAGAAGTCACACGAGCCTACAACAACTTGAGGTTTAGTCTGCGGCTATAAAATAACGCGAACTTTGTACGCCCCTAGTTATTGTCTGCACGTGTGTACATTAGACTGTCAAGTCAGCTTACAAGTGCAGCCATGGCATTTCCGTTGCTTGCGCCTCACAAATGTCTGATTGTTCAGCCCCCTACTAGCGCTCCGGCACAACCGCACTCAAACGCAAACCACCCGGCTACGCAGAGAACTTAAGAATACAGAGGCGGAACTGACGCTTGCATTGCGAACTCCGCCCGCACACGCCAGCGAAATGGCCTGTCTGGCAAGCAAACTGTTGGAACGCCGTTCGCAAGTCACCGCCTGGTAGTATTTGTAGAGCTAGTGATGATTCGCGAAAAAATATGAGTATACGGTAGACTTCAATTCATATAAGTACCCAACAGCAGTTTGTCTATTGCCATTGGTTGCTGTCTACTTTAGAAGGAGTTTTCATATTTGTCTGGGCCACTCAGAATTCGGCAACATCGGCACGGCTCCTGCGTGATTCGCGTTCAGGCAGTTAGCACGTGGCAAAAAGTAATTCAGCCGATCAAGATACGTAAACGACCATAGAGTGTTTTGAAATGTAACTCGTCATGAAATCGTTAGGCGAAACTTCGCTACCCCTACTTATTTGCCAGCCTGCAGCTCAGCTAATAGGGAACCTTCCGTAGCGTGCAGTAGTCAATCAGACACAGGGTCCGTTCCTATATCCTCGCACAGCCAATGAGAGAATTGGTACGCCGACATCAAAGGAAAGTTGTGAATTTACTGTGTTGCTGGTTGGATCACTGTAAGTCAAGTGGGAGGTAGTGTGATTCTCTGTCACCCAGAGCGCACTGCCAACTGATTTTTAAATACTTCCAAACCATCCGCTAGATGGCCCCATAGTCATATCACCTCCCCCCCTTTCTCAATCAAAAACAGCTTGTCATCCATTCTCAGAACCACGGAGTGTCAGTGAGCAGGCCAGGTCATCCACCCGTCTCTCTAATGACCTCTCGATTCTAGCAGATTACTCTCTGCGGTAACAACAATGCGTTTTAGGGTTAGCAGCAAGACTACTAGCAAAGGGAGGTTGGCCCGAGCGAGCCGGTTTGAGTAACGGTACATTGAGTGGTGCGCGCTGACGTCACTAAGGCGCAGCGACAGGCCAGTCAAGACTGCAGCTGCAGTTAAAACTTGCATCTAATACTCGTTTGCACGTTGGTAACGCTACTGTTTTGCAATAGATATTAAACCTATTATATTCTTAGATATATTTATATTGCTGTCACGAAANTAAACAAGTATTAGATACAAGTTTTACCCTTACCGACACGCCATTTAGTCTCTGTGTACGTATCTACTGTGAGACACGGAAGAAGCTCGAAACACCGGCCACTGATTCCATGTCGTGTACAGAGCTTACCATAAATATCATTCGTGTGCAACATGTCCTCGATAATGGACATGGGGTCTGAACGGGTTTAAGTAGGTCTGAAAGGGTTAGAGTCCGGCGGGGAAGACGTGCGGCGTGCCTGCCACACCCTGGATATGGGATCTGCGGCCGCACTCTCGTGGCAGCGACAGAGGTTATCTGCGGGCCAAGAACGTGTTTTCAAACTACTCCCGGGCCGCGGGTCTCTCGCGCCCAACCTGGGTGCATCGCCCGTCCAGTACAGCTCGCCGCCCCGTTNCAGTGAGCAGGCCAGGTCATCCACCCGTCTCTCTAATGACCTCTCGATTCTAGCAGATTACTCTCTGCGGTAACAGTAATGCGTTTTAGGGTTAGCAGCAAGACTACTAGCAAAGGGTGGTTGGCCCGAGCGAGCCGGTTTGAGTAACGGTACATTGAGTGGTGCGCGCTGACGTCACTAACGCGCAGCGACTGGCCAATCGAGACTGCGGCTAAGATATATTTTTATATAAATCGCTTTCGTGACAGCAATATAAATATATCAAAGAAAAGAATATGTTTGATATATATTGCAAAACAGTAGCTGTACCAACGTGCAAACAAGTATTAGATACAAGTTTTACCCTTACCGACACGCCATTTAGTCTCTGTGTACGTATCTACTGTGAGACACGGAAGAAGCTCGAAACACCGGCCACTGATTCCCTGTCGTGTACAGAGCTTACCATAAATATCATTCGTGTGCAACATGTCCTCGATAATGGACATGGGGTCTGAACGGGTTAAAGTAGGTCTGAAAGGGTTAGAGTCCGGCGGGGAAGACGTGCGGCGTGCCTGCCACACCCTGGATATGGGATCTGCGGCCGCACTCTCGTGGCAGCGACAGAGGTTATCTGCGGGCCAAGAACGTGTTTTCAAACTACTCCCGGGCCGCGGGTCTCTCGCGCCCAACCTGGGTGCATCGCCCGTCCAGTACAGCTCGCCGCCCCGTCGCACAACCACATCCACCTGGTGGAGGGGATTTCGGTAGCCAGGGGGCCGCGTTTGCTGAGCGGTTAGACTGCTCGCCTCCCGCCAAGCCGAACTGGGTTCAATCTCCTAACGGGTCACTCTCGAATTTTTGCAAGTGGGAATCGTGCTGTACGATGCCATTAGTCAAGCAAGAGCCGCCCAAATCTCTCATCTCTCTCTCTCTTTCTCTCTCTCTCTCTCTCTAGTAGCCAGAATCAAAGGTTTTACACAATAAAATGCTTGGGCAGTAGCCATTAAGGTTACCATCTACCTGATGCGCGAAATAGGTTCCAGTTGTTGTAATGCACGTTTTTAATACAAACTATTTCACCTGAGCACAATCAGTTTGCACATGAAAATAAACAATACTTCGGATTAAGCCGGAATACAACTTTCAACAGATCACCAGAGGTCCCGCAAAAGTCGCGCTATCTTTCCGTGAGAGGATAATCTCTACCGACTTACACAAAACTGAGCGCAGTCGGTGATTTTGTTGGCCGCTGACCTTTAAGTGGAGTCAACTACGTGTTTGACTTCGTTAAAGAAGATTGGCCACTCCGCCGCTGAAGTTACGTTGTTGGCTCAAGATTCCCACGAGGCTTGTCAGACATACTGCCGGCCTATGGCGGAAGACGGTCTAATGCACAGTAACTTGGAGTCGGCCACTCAGCCACAGTCTCTAATGATCACGCTTATTGTAAATACTCTTCGACATGACCAACAACGACATTTTCGTACTGTCATATCTGAAAATATTCTGGGTGAA
The DNA here is from genome assembly GCA_002778355.1 of Clitarchus hookeri. Lineage (NCBI taxonomy): Eukaryota > Metazoa > Arthropoda > Insecta > Phasmatodea > Phasmatidae > Clitarchus > Clitarchus hookeri. The sequence continues at coordinate 198,032 of NQII01000654.1, forward strand.
TTATTGCGAAACTACTACAGCGCCCTGCATTGAACATTGCTACAGACTTTCCACCAACAAATTGACAGGGCCACTGCTTAAAGTCCCACAGGTACACGCAGCACTACGAGAACACTGCACAGAGCCCTGCGCGTAGCGGCGATGAGGCACTTGTTGTTCGTAGCAGTTTTTTTTAATGCATACGAGTGTAAGAACGCAGCAAACATTTTCGCTTGACCGACGCATGAATAAAGTGATCAGGTCCATGGCAATGATAATCCTGCACATGGTGGAGGAATACTCAATGTGGATTGCAAGTAGATCTTAAGCATGGTTTTCAAAAGTGCTCAATTTACCGTGAACAACCTACACTGATCAACAATTTCTTAGAGCGTATAAACCCATCTTAGTGCAAACTGTATTCGATCAAAATGGAAACAGTTGTATTTTTATCCGTAGTTTTGTGTTCGGCGCTTTTGCCAAGCAAGCCAGTATAAGTTAATACTGTAGTACATAATTTCAAATAAAAATGTTTAAAATATGTATATTTAAATGTGTGTTTTTTAATGATTGCCTAAACCCTTTTGAAATAGTTTCCACGGTAGTAAGCACTAACAGCTCCATTGTTTTGGACAAAGTTAGAGCCAATGCGTTGGAAAAATTATACAGATAACTTCTTATTGCTTAATGAACAAGTTTTTTTTTTCATTGCGTGAACCTCTTCAGAGAACAGAGGTGGATTTACGCGTTCGAAGATCACGTCGACCAGACAGAGCATAGGTTAAATAAGAGATGGATCAATTTTTGTCTTCGGGGCTTGTACCCAACATTATCTCGCAGATGGACAACACCACTATAGCAAATTTCGAATGAAAAAAATGTTCTTGGCGCAGTTTTCAGGAAGGGAAGGTACGAGAGGCAGTGTAGGGGAGGGCCCTCCCGAACGCTCGTCCCTGGAGGGAGGGAAACCACGTGACGTTGCTGGAACTATTCATACCATGCTGATAATGTTGCTCTCTAATATCGCGCTGTTAAATACCACGCTGCGCGACTTACGTTTTTACGACAGGTAATATGGACGCGTGGAGCAGCTCGCACTCAACCGCTCTCGGCCGCTGTCACTACTGAACTGAACAGTCCCATTCCTTCGCGCAGCGGCAATGGACCATCCCGACTCGCCTGACGCGTTTTCGACTTCTGCGCACAATTATCTCATTTGGATTTCGCTATACCAGTAACATGGTCAATAGTGAAGAATGTGTTTTTAAAATTTGAATTTCAAAATTCCCAAGTTACAGAAATATCACAGATATATTACACTTCAGAATGCAAACAGCGTTTTTTAAGAATTAAAACTAGTGCGATATATTGTACGAGTAATTGAGGTGTTTAGTGTATATAATATATTTTAGTTTTAGTCATAAAAACTTGTATTCTTCAAAAAACACTGTTGTATTCTGAATTGTAATATATCTTTGTTTCTTTTTAACTTTACCCAATTACCAGACGTTAAAAATTAAATCTAGACATGACACAGAGGACAACTGGACATAATTTATTAACATTTATTTATTTATTGCATTGAATAGATTACAAACTGAGCATAACTAATCAAAACTATGAAAAATTTCAAATAAAAACACAAATTACAAATTTATCCTAGTCATATGCCAATAAAAATATATAATAATAGGTATAGTATCAATATAAATACACTTTGGCATTTTTAAATTTGATAATTATGTAAGAACTATGTTATTATTACTTACAATAATAGCTTGGTGAAAATATAAACAAGTATATACGAGGGCAAATCAATAAATAAGTTACACTTCCACGTTATGGCCATGTATGAAACCACCTATACATAGGCAACACGGCTATGACAACATACAATGTAAGTTCACTTTTCCACATAGTCCCCAAGAGACTGTAAACATTTCTCGGAACGGTCAACCGACTTTTCGATTCTGGATACGTAGACATCTCCTCCAGCGCTATGTAACCACCCGGAGACAGCTGCTTTCACCTCCTCATCGTTTCGGAATCGACGTCCACCGATATCCTTTTTCAGCTTACCGAAAACATGAAAATCGCATGACGCTAAGTCTGGACTGTATGGAGGATGTTGCCATACCTCCCACTTCAGCGATTCAAGTGGGAGGTATGGAAACATCCTCCATACCGGTGGAGGGGATTTCTGCAACTGTCTTCTTTCGCAAGGATCGACGACCAAATGGTGGCGTTGCAATCCCGCTCGTTTCCAGGTTTAATGTTTGAAGGTGTGATCAGGCAAGCCGTTCAGCTAAGGCCTGAACACACCATAACATTTTGTATATTTCTTACTAGGCATTACCAACACACCTATATTCTCACTGTTTTATTCATATTAATTATAAATGAATTATTATTATTATTTACAAATAGAATATAAATAAAATTATATTTGAAAAAAAATNATTCATATTAATTATAAATGAATTATTATTATTATTTACAAATAGAATATAAATAAAATTATATTTGAAAAAAAATTATTGATATTTTTTTTTTTGCAATATTTAAATTTTAATATCACATTTTAGAAAAAAAAATCTTAAACAAAACAATTGGCAAGATATCTTAACGTATGAACATTCCTTAAGAAATTGCATGTTAAATCATTTTTGTTTGAAATATTTATCTTTAAAATTGAAGCAACGCGGAGGGATTTCGTTTGACTTTAATTCCCCATTTGAAGTTCGCGGCTACCGGCTTAGCAGGCAGGGCCGTCAATGGTACTACATTCTGGCTGGCAGCCGCATCATTTACATAGGAAATCCCATGTTAAGGAAATTTCGCCGAAGTGCGATAGCTCAACACAAAATGTATTCTTCGCGAAATTTTTTGTAGGAGTTCCCTGCAGCGGATGAGATGTTTCCATAACATGTACATACTGTTTGCAAGGAATTTTTCGAAGTTATGTTTTACAAAAAAATACGTAATGTCCATCTGCATATATTGAAAATATACGTTCGTAGGGATCTTCTTCTAAAATATTCTTGGAGGATTAAGTTTGTTTGAAAGGCCTATCTTTAAAATTAACGCACTGAGNTAGGGATCTTCTTCTAAAATATTCTTGGAGGATTAAGTTTGTTTGAAAGGCCTATCTTTAAAATTAACGCACTGAGGCGAAATATCCATAAGATGGGATTCCCTATTAAAATGCTGCAACTGCCATACGGTAGGCAGTGCCCTTAAACCCAGCTGCCCCTAAGGAAGACCAAACTAAGGTTACTTCTACTAAGATTGGGAAGATCAATGTCAAAAGTTTGGCAACCAAAATTTATCGCCACTAGATAAGCGCTAGTGTCGCATATTACCAGATTTTTCCGTTTTCTACGTTAGAAAAAAAAAAGTTAATTGCAATAAAANGATAAGCGCTAGTGTCGCATATTACCAGATTTTTCCGTTTTCTACGTTAGAAAAAAAAAAGTTAATTGCAATAAAAATAAATCAAATATAAAATAACTTCGTAACTAAGTAAAACCTTTCTCTTTTATAATCCACGTATATTAAAGTTTTATTTAAGAGCGACCTCTTTGGAACACTGCGCACCTAGCGGCGGAAATTTGCCCTGTGCCAAACTCTCCCGTAAGAAAGCTTGTTTTGTTCCTAACATGAGTAGAATGAATCTTCACCAAACTCACGTTGATTTAGCTGACTGTAGNATTCATATTAATTATAAATGAATTATTATTATTATTTACAAATAGAATATAAATAAAATTATATTTGAAAAAAAAATTATTTATATTTTTTTTTTGCAATATTTAAATTTTAATATCACATTTTAGAAAAAAAAATCTTAAACAAAACAATTGGCAAGATGTCTTAACGTATCAACATTCCTTTAGAAATTGTACGTAAAATAATTTTTGTATGAAATAGTTATCTTTAAAATTGAAGCAACGCGTAGGGATTTCGTTTGACTTTAATTCCCCATTTGAAGTTCGCTGCTACCGGCTTAGCAGGCAGGGCCGTTAATGGTACTACATTCTGGCTGGCAGCCGCAACATTTACATAGGAAATCCCATGTTAAGGAAATTTCGCCTAAGTGCGATCGCTTAAAACAAAATGTATTCTTGGCGAATTTTTTTGGAGGAGTTCCCTGCAGCGGAGGAAATGTTTCCATAACATGTACAGACTGTTTGCAAGGAATTTTTCGAACTTATGTTTTACAAAAAATACGTAATGTCCATCTGCATATATTGAAAATATACGTTCATAGGGATCTTCTTCTAAAATATTCTTGGAGGATTAAGTTTGTTTGAAAGGCCTATCTTTAAAATTAACGCACTGAGGCGAAATATCCATAAGATGGGATTCCCTATTAAAATGCTGCAACTGCCATACGGTAGGCAGTGCCCTTAAACCCAGCTGCCCCTAAGGAAGACCAAACTAAGGTTACTTCTACTAAGATTGGGAAGATCAATGTCAAAAGTTTGGCAACCAAAAATAATCGCCACTAGATAAGCGCTAGTGTCGCATATTACCAGATTTTTCCGTTTTCTACGTTAGAAAAAAAAAAGTTAATTGCAATAAATATAAATCAAATATAAAATAACTTCGTAACTAAGTAAAACCTTTCTCTTTTATAATCCACGTATATTCAAGTTTTATTTAAGAGCGACCTCTTTGGAACACTGTAAGAAAGCTTGTTTTGTTCCTAACATGAGTAGAATGAATCTTCACCAAACTCACGTTGATTTAGCTGACTGTAGGGCGCGAACAAGGCGA
>NQII01000654.1:202822-302685 GCA_002778355.1 Clitarchus hookeri
GGGGGGGGGGGCCGCATCCAGAAGCAGAATCTAAGGAAGCTGCCCGTGCACGACCGGCGCGGCGAGGCGTCCAGAGAAATACTCAGACGTGTTTCCAGAGCAGGTGAGGCAGGAAATGGACGACAGTGTGTAACGAGGAACATGAAAGCGTGTTCCGCGAACCGAACACCGCGGCAATTAAGGGATTCCGCAGATTTCAGGGGCACAGATACGCCGCTCAGATAAACGATATCCGGTAGTAACAGACCGCGATAGATGCCGGACAAGCCGGCGGAGGTGCTTTGGCTGGACCGGGAGGAAATGTAATACACGAAGACTAAGATTGCGTACGACTAATAATTTAATGTCTAGCGGTTATTCAACTCTATTTAGTTATTTATTTTACGGAGCTTATTGACCCCCATAGCTTGTATGCTTCAATGCTAAACGTGAGGGCGACTTACGAATTAAACGATAACCTTAACTTGCATGTAACACTTTCGAGTGCTGCCGAGGCAACGTAACCGCAATTTAACTCAGTAACATTGAGTTTCCGTAACAACACGGCATCCGCATTCTTTGAAACCACGGGCGAAGAAACATTACTTCGCCACCAGTTTTCGCAAGGTTCGCTGCATTGTAATATTACGTCAGTAACACTCAACGTGTATATTACTCAAGTGAACGTGGCCGCGGTGGAGTGGTGGTTAGACCACACGCCTCCCACCTAGGCGAACTGGGCTCGATTCCCGGCGGGGTCGCTCCCGGATTTTCGCACGTGGGAATCGTGCCGGACAATGCCGCTGGTAAACGGGTTTTCTCGGGGATCTCCGGTTTACCCGTCCCTTGCAATCCGGCGCTACTCCACACTCACCTCGCCTCGCCCTCATCGGCTCTCAAGACCTCAATGTTAAGAGCCACCAAGATCTCTTCGCTCTTCACTCAAAAGAACAAGTCGGACTGAATATAATTCTACGAATGAAAGATCGCTTGATAGGCAGGGGCAGTGATATTTCGCGAAAAGATTTTGAGACAAGATACAGTTCAAAGCACTGTAGGGTCGCCCAGCTTTTTTGATTTGCTGAAACATGTTTTGGTCCGTGTTAACTGCTTGCGCACGAATCACGAAGGCACAGTGTCGGAGTAACGGAATCCTGAGTGGCTCGGTCAAATGCAGAAACGACATTAGCAGCCAGTGGATGTATGACAACAGCCTAGGTGTATGTATAGTATTGAAGTCTACTGTGAGCTCCGATTTTTTTCACGAAAAATCAGTGGCCTTATTGATAGGTACTCTTTAAACTCGGCATTACATTGGTGGAAAGACGGCCAGTAATGAATGTTGTTCAGTCAAGTAAGCGTGTCCAGTTTTGCGTGGACCAATGTGACGGCTGTAAATGGGAATGCAGACACCAACGGAACTGATGGTCGTGTAGTTGAGAACATAGGAAACTAGCTTGTCTTAACTGTCAGTAAATGTATACTGCACTCAAAGTATTATATAATACACGCGTGCATAGCTTGCAAAATAGTGTAGCCTGGAGGGCCAGCGGTGGCGTAGTGGCCAGGGCGCTCGCCTCCCACCACGACGACCCGGGTTCGATCCCCGCCGGGTTCACTCCCGGATCCTCACATGTGGGAATCGTGCTGGACGATGCCGCCTGCCAGCGGGTTTTCTCCGGGTACTCCCATTTCCCCCACCCTTGCACTCCAGCGCCGCTCCATTCTAGGGTCTCATTTCTGTCATGCCTGGGGATGACGGTCACCTACGGGTCCCAGTTGGAAAGACCGTCACTCGGAGGGTGTTGCCTTGCCCTGGGTGCACTCCCCACACGCCATTATTATTATTATTAGTGTAGTCCAGAACTCGTGACTGAAGGGGCCGACGTTGTAGCCTTAGCAAAGGCAGATGCCTAATTCGTAGACACCTGCAAAATACGCGTTGTTATTTCGGGACGCGTCAAACTGAAAAACATTTGAAGTACGTCTGGCATTAGGCCATACTTTATATGACACGCCCCAGGTAATTCTGCGCCAATAAATTAACACTTCTCAGTTGTGAATGGAGAAATGAAGTCTGCTAGAGTATGCAAAATACCGTGAAGTTTAGCCCGATGACAAATAATAACGCGAATTTTGCACGTCTCTGGTAATTCGATCCGAAATTTGTAAACGATCTGCTGCAGCACTAAGCACAATAAAACAATTTATAATTAAAACACATTTTTGTAGCAAAAATTTATGTGATATCAAATATACATTAATATTCTGGTATAAATCTTCAAAGATGGCCTGTTATACTATTTCAGTACTTGACAATCACTTTTTGAAATTGCTTTTTGTTTTGTTTTCAGAATATGCATTGTTATTATCCTTCTTGTATCTTAAGTCATGGGGAAATTAATAAGTCTTGTATTTTAAATAATTTTTAGAGCAGTGATTTCAATACGACCTTATATTATTAAATTATATATTTCTCGAAGTACTTTCCCCAAACGAATAAGCGAGAAAGATTTATAGGAATAATGCAGAATATACAGGTATTAATTGACAAATAAATATTTATTTTTGTGAAATTTCATTTCCTAGCATTTAAATTTTCTCTCTTCTTTACCACTATAGTACATTTTAAAGTTAAAAAAAAACTTATAAAGTGAGTTTGCGAAGTCATTTTCGTCAGTGAGACCACCTCGTCTGTAAGATGGCCAGCTCATTATAGCCTGTTCGCGGTTTCTTCAAACTTGTTGAATGTAACATTTGAAAAATCACCCCATGTATGACGTGTTTAGATATCTCCTAAATATACCATGTATCACAAACCTTTTATATCTCTGTTAACATAAAAGTATCCCTTTTTTCATTAAATTAAAGTTTTACTTATGTTTTATTTATAAATTATAATATTTCATTTATAATAAATATTAAGAGAAACAGTGAGAAAACGCGTGTGTTGACAGAGTCCAGTTAGAAATATTTCTCATGCAAAATATCGTTACAGCTGAATGCGCACGCATTCGGTGCGTTGTCCTTTGGTGTTAATTTCTAGACTCAGTGACGCTTAGTTTGCACAAGGCGGAGGAGTATTCTGGAAGCAGAATTAAAGCCACAGAATAATTAACGCTCTAGAAGCGGAGCTCTCGCTCACACCGCGAACTCGAGACGCACACGCCAGCAAAACAACGTCACTGGCCAGCAACATGTCGGAACGTCGTTGGCAAATCAGAGTTTGGTAACCTACTTGCCACTCGGCAGCACAGCCAATAAGGAATCGTTCTCGTCACGCAATAGCCAATCAAACACAGAGCCCATTCCCAGGCCTCGCACGTAGGCCGCGGTGGTGTAGTGGTCAAACTGTTCGCCTCGGCGAACCGGGTTCGACACCCGGCGGGGTCGCTCCCGGTTTTTCGCACGTGGGAATCGTGCCGGACGATGCCGCTGGTCGGTGGGTTTTCTCGGTGATCTTTTTTTCCCCCGCCCTTCCCGTTCCGGCGCTGCTCCATACTCAGCTTGCTGCACCCTCGTCGGCTCTCAACCAATAAGCTGTAGGCTTTGCGTTGGGTGGTCAGTGATATGAACGAGTCATAACATAGAAGCTGTAGCACGGTTTACGAATAAGTTACCCACGTGGAAGATCATTGGCCACTGAGCTTCGCAGTGTACAGCACCGGTCAAATATAAACCTTCCCGTGCAGCATGTAGACAATTGTCTACAGTGCGCATGAAAGGGTTTATCATGAACGAGGTATTATAATTTATAGATAGAATATAAGTGTAGGTAACATTTAACAAAAAATAGGGTAGATTTATGTTAACCTTATATTATAAAACCCTTGTGTTACATGACATATTTACAAAAGAACCAAAACACGTTATGCATGGGGCGATTTTTCAAATGTTTGAACTCAAAAAAGTGCTAAGAGACCGCGAATTTACTATACACGCTTACTGTATATTGTACAGCGCTAATTACTGGCCGGATCACTATTAACAAAATTTCGAATATAAAGTGTACCAATTATATGTTATTTCTTACGTAGAATAAAATTCATTCCATCCTGTTAATTTTCTTAATTTACTCTTTGAGTGGTGTTGAATTAAATATTATTTCCTATGTAGAATAAAATTCATTCCGTGCTGTTAATTTTCTTAATTTACTCCTTGAAGGGGGTTGACGTAATATTGCGTTGCAGAGAACCTTGTGACAACTGCCGGGGAAGTAATATTTCTTCGCCCGTGGCTTCAATAGAAAGTGGATGACGTAATGTTACGGCAAACTCCATGTAACGAGGGTGCATTCAGTTGATGTAATATTACTTCGGCAGCGCTCAAAATGTTAAATTTCGGAGATCGGCTTCGGGGTTAGGTTCAAGGCGTAGCGGCTCTGGAGCTGTGAAGATATGGTCGANNNGGAAGAGGAGCTGTGGAATGCACCCGACTTAATGGCGTCCTGCCGTTTGGTTTGGCACTCGAAAGGACAGAAATACCTCTGTGGGACGTGGACCGGTTTTATGTAAGCCATGGAACAGAAGCCGTAAAAAAAAAAGCTGTTAAGTGTTGCCCGCATAATGAAGATGTAACACAAGAGTCGTCTTCGAAGTATTTCCAGATAAGAGTAGGATGCGTGGGTGGATCAGAAGGGTGGGGGGACGTAAGCCGGCCAGACTTGCCGTTGAAAGACTTCCCTGGCTTTTGCTAATTCATCAGGTATGACTAGGTGCAGCGATATTTCGCGAAAAGATTTCGAGACAAGATACAATTCAAAGTACTGTGAGATCGTCCAGCGTTTTTGATCGGCTGAAACATATTCTGGCTAGTGCTAACTGTTGGTGCACGAATCACGAAGTTACAGTGTCGGAATTACGGGATCCTGAGTGGCTGGGTCAAATGCGGAAACGACAGCAGCAACCAATGGAGGTAAGACAGCAGCCGAGGCGTGTGCATATATATATATATATAGTATTGAAGTCTACTGTGTGCTCGGATTTTTTTAGCGTAAAGTCAGTGGCCCTACGCGTAGCAATTCTAATGACCCAGTTTACGAAAGTGATTCGGAACTAAAGTGTTTTGAAATGCAACTTGTCTTGAAATTTTTTTTTTTTTACGTAAAACAGGTACTCCTGCGTGTAGACAACTGCCTGCAATGGGCACGGAAGGGTGAAGTGAANTTTTTTTTTTTTACGTAAAACAGGTACTCCTGCGTGTAGACAACTGCCTGCAATGGGCACGGAAGGGTGAAGTGAATATTCAGAAAAGTAATTCTGCTGCTTGAAATCACAGATTCATATTGCGCGCGCGCGCGTGTGTGCGTCTGTGTGTGTTCTGGGGTGGTGAGTCACGAGCTCGGCGGACAACGTTGGAATGACGACTCGTTAGAGGGGTAGGGGGAGACAGCCGTGGGGCGGGAAATTTGCCAGCGGGGGAACGTCCGGGTTCGAACCGGGTTACCCGCCGCACGAAGATGGAACGAGGGCTCGCCGGGCGGACTTGTTTGTTATTCGGGGCGTAGTCTGCGGGGACGCCGCCCTCAGGGAGCTGCCTGCCTACCGTGCTCGCCTATGAATATGTGAACACATTGTCCCTGCGAGCCGCCCCACCGCGCCACGCCCACGAAGTTCTCCGGGGAAGCGACAAACTTCGCCCGCCTCTTATTAGCTCCCACATCCTGCTGCGCCGGGTTCAGCGGCGACTTGCAGCTTCCGCAGCTTCCCCCGCAAACGGAAAAGAAAAAAAAAACCGCCACAAAAAATATCATTTTCCACTACTGCAAACTTGAATCTTTACCACTACAACGTGAAAATTAATTTTTTTTTCGGTTCAGGTGTCGCAAAAGAGGAAATTTGTGGAGTGTAAAGTACTTACTGATCTCTTATAAAAACTAACACTTTATTCCCTATAGTAAGGTTTTCAGCAGACCCATGGTACAATAAGCAAACAGTTATAACATAGCTGTAGAGACCTGAAAAATTTGCGAGTTGAATGACCTTCAGGCTAGACTCTACAGTCTTATGTACAAATATGCCGATATAAACTGTCCATTGGTTGTCTGCTGTCACAGTGGAAGGCTATGATTGGGCCAGCCTTCTCCAGGAGGTGTCGAACACCGAGTGGACCAATTGTTAAAGTTGTAGGAACACACGTGTTTTTCATTCTAGCTGGTCCCAAAATGTATCCGCGAATTCTTCAGGTCTCTAGTTCTGCAGTAGCCAATAGCATTTCCCTGGGAAAGACGCTGTCTGTATTGGTGCTACCTTCTGACCTTGTACAGCACCGACCATGTGTTCAAATGTTCTGCAACACGCCAGGCTTGACCGAGTGTATTCGGGATAATATGTCGAGGGGTTAAGGGCGCTAGGCACTGGAAATCCGAGAAAATGTTTTGTCCTAGTTTATTCTTTTCGATTGTATGATCACGTTTTTGACCTCGGGATCGTTATTTGTAGGCCAATCACACACGTTCTGCACAGAGTAGATAAATACACAGAGACCAAGNACGTTTTTGACCTCGGGATCGTTATTTGTAGGCCAATCACACACGTTCTGCACAGAGTAGATAAATACACAGAGACCAAGTGGTTTCTTTGATGTGGCCGTACCCATTCACTGATTGGCTGCCTGAAGCTCTGGGAACGGGCCTTGTGTGTGATTGACTACTGCGTGGTATGAAAGGTTCGCCGTTGGCTGAACTGCCGGCTGCCAAGCTAGTTACCAAGCGCTGATTGGCAAACAGCGATCCGACATGCTGGTGGTCAGCGACGCCATTTTGCTGACGCGTGCGGCTGGAAATCGTGGAATAAGCATCTATTTCACCTCTGTGTATATAAGTACGATGTGTCTAGGATACGAATGGTACTCATTAGTGGAGACCTAGAAAATTCGCGAGTTCAATGACCTGCATGCTAGACTCGACAGTCTTATGTACAAACATGCCGATATCAACTGCACATTGGTTGTCTGCTGTCACAGTAGAAGGCGACAATTGGACACCGTTCCCCATCAGTTGTCAAACACCGTGTGGACCAATGGCTAAACTTTTATAAACGCACGTGATTTTAATTCTAGCTTGTCCCAAAATGAAACCGCGAATTTTTCAGGTCTACTCATTAGTATAGCCGAACACAAAGCCTGCAGGTCATTGGTCCTGATAACGAAGCAAGTGCTATTTGCAACACATTGAACAGTAAATTAAAGTGCATCTGATAGGGTTTAATTCGTTCGGTTTTAAGTTGCCCACGTCTGTTTTTATACCGCTTCTCAGGTCTTGCCTGTTCTTACACCATAAGGTTAATTCAAGTAAAATGTGGAAAGGCAGTCAGTCAGAAGTGATTGCAAATCAGTGTAGTTTCGGTGGTGGGTTACAAATCGTAATTTTTTTATCACGTAATATTCTTGTCTCTTGTCCAACTGTGTAACAATAAACGTTTCCCTTCTCTTGTCGTACTCGTCGTGAGCTGCTTTTCTCACCTAATGAAAGAGAGTAAACAATATTTTCTTTTGTTTGACGGATCTACCCATCTTTTACCCGTCCTCTTCCGTGTATTTACCCTGTGCGAAGGAATGTTGTCGCTTCGTTTGCCTTACTGAAGCGAGGCCACGGAGTTTCCATTGTCTTCCCCCGAGTTAACCCAGAGACCGTTTGTGCTGGACAAACTAAAGTGAAACCCCGGGAAGTATGTGAAACGCAACCTATTTTCACTTCCTTGAGCCCTCTCTCCTTCTAATCGACGCAGCGGCTTGGTCATGTAGGAAATGAGTACATTCAAACTGGACTTTTTCCTACCATCCGTTGTCAGCGACAAGAGTAAACACGAGCAGCAGGTGACACACGGAAATAGAAGCGCCAGCGGCGGAAAAGAGGAAATGGTGTGAAGTAAGGCTCAGTGTACAATAGCGATTGTTCTTTGTGCAATTTATTCTTTGTGCAATACACACTTGGATATACCGCTGCGACATCTCGCCAGATTCTTCACGATTACCTGACCCCGTTCAGTGTAATACACGTGCATTACGGATGTGATACACACACATACACACACGCACACACACATATATATATATATAAATATATATATATATATATATATAAATATATAAGGTGTTTTTTAATAATATGTTGAAATTCAAACCACAGCATCTATGGAGTAATATAAAAAAAAATCCTAACAACAAAAATTTTGGAAATCTTATCTACTATTTTTAAATTTAAGTTGTAGTTCGGCGAAACAACGCAGGGAGCCCGCAGCTGTACGTGCCTGCTTCTGCAGCAAGTTGCCTGCCACGAAGGCGAACGGAATTGGCGCGCCACGCAGGAAGTAAAAAGGCGAACACTTCCGGCAGATTTTTCTACTCAGTCACTAACCTCCCATATTATTCGTGTAGTTTGACACACGTGCACTAACACGCGAACACTAGCTGCGCCCACGTAGCTCGAGTTTATGATGCCCACGTGCAGACGCTCTCAACATGGCGAGTTCGTTAGTGCATAGATGCATTGATTTGAATTTCCACATGTTAAAAAAAAATCTTGTATATAGCATTGTAGTGAACATACATATATAGACATATATACCCCAGTAAACTAACTTGGAAGCATACATTAGCGCAACATTTTTTAAATAAATTTTGCGATTTGTTAGTAATATAACAATACCTATATAAAATATGAAACATCAGTACATGATACAGTGTTTACAATCTAAGGGACGACGATTGCAAGTTATACGTAATTAGAAACCCGGAAATTTCGCGGATTCATTTCAGGACAAACTACACTTCAAACACGAGTACATTCGACTTCCTTTCCCAATTGGGTCGCAGTTTGTAAGATACGCGATGAACGAATTTGACCCAATAACTGAACTGCAGAAAGAGAACACCAAATCCCATGCTACCTATTCTGAGACAAAACTTGGACATCAGCCAACAAGCAACTAATTCAGGCTCTAGTACATTAAGGATTTTGGCGTTTAGCTGGTTGCCAAATTAATCCGCGAAATTTCTGAGTCTCTAGTTGTAACTAGGGACGGGAAATGTTTGCGTTTTAGACGACCTATAGGTTGAACTCCGCGATCCTGTGTATTTTCGAGACACGGCTTTCTTTTCATTGGCTGTTGCCCCAGCGTGTAGTCAGTTTTACTTCAAGCCAGGTGGCACGTGATTCGGTGCTTGTTTCCTTGCAGGTCTGTAATTGGCTCAGAGATCGTCTGGGCGTGTCTAACAAACTGTGATCCAATTGAAAAACATGACAGACATACACGTGTGTTTGAAGTCTAACTTGTTCTAAAATGAATTCGCGTAATTTTCCAGTCTCTAGTTATAATCAGGGCCAGTGACTTTTCGCGTAAAAATCGGAGCACACAGTAGACTTCAATACTATATACACACCTCAGCTGTTGTTATACCTCCATTGGCTGCTGGTGCCGTGTCCGTCTTTGACCAAACCACTCAGGTCTAAGTAACTCCGGTACTGAACTTTCGCGATTCGTGCGCAAACTGTTAACACGGGCCAGAACGTTTTTTTAGCCAATCAAATAAGCTGGACGACCCTACAGTGCTTTGGACTGTATCTTGTCTCGAAATCTTTTCGTGATAAATCACTGCCCCTAGTTATAATGATTGAGCGTCTCCATGTTGGCAACGGCGAGTGACTACAATGTGAACTGCCCAAAGCTCCGACACACAAAGGGAGCTCGCAGCGGAAGTCAAAATATCACTACCAAGCACCCAGCACAGGAGAATGCGCCACAATTCTCTTGGTTTGTGGAGTGGAGAGATATAGGCGGCTCTTGACATCGTGGCCTTGAGAGCCGAGGAGGGTGAAGAGAGACAAGAGTGGAGGAACAGCGCTGGAATGCAAGGACGCGGGAAACGGGAGATCCCCGAGAAAACCCCGCCGACCACCGGCATCGTCCGGCCTGACTCCCACACGCAAAAATCCGGGAGCGACCCCTCGCCGGCAATCGAACCCGGTTCGACTAAGTGGGAGGCGGGTAGTCTGACCACCACACCACCGCGGCCTCTCTTGGTGGTTTGTCTGCGGTAATAAGAACGCGTGCATGTTGTAAAACAGACTACCCTATTAAAAATCTCCATCCTTCCCACCACGCCCTCAGCCAAGCAACTCAGTACGTTTGGCATTGAAGGCGACAACAGTGTTAAATCCCGAGGGAGGTCTCTAGATAAGTTTGTGGAGAACTAAGTGTATTCTCCCTGCCTCGCGCCATGTAAAATATGCGGTTTTGGTCTTCTTTCCATCGAATACACAGTTCATGGCTCTATCTGACAGACACCATTTAATGTCCCCCTTTTTATCCTTATAAACGTTTATGTAGCTCAAAGTTTACTTGTAAAGCATGCATAATATGCGCAGCTGTCAGATTTCTCTGTGTGCTCTGCTATTGTTAATATTTTATTTATTTTTCAATAACGGTTTTTTAAGAATTAAAAAAATGCGTTTTTAGGCGTTGCAACGAACACATCTTTTGCTTCAAACTATACTAGTTAGAATCGATATGAAGCGCTCTGTCGTGCATCAGAACAAAATAAAAATGCTTTTTTTTTATACTGTTGGCAGCTGCTGTTCACGCGGATACGAAATATACTCTAAACAAAGAATGATGTCTCTCACATGCAAGGGAGTTGTCTTATCGTATGTTGTTTTCTGTTGTGTACAATATACATCATTACATACACTTCCTGGGACACACGTGATGCTCCTAAAAATCAAGTAACAGTCCGCTGTAGCTCTTCTTTTTTTTAAAAGTTAAACCAACCTTTATTATGGATACAAAGCTAAGGAGAAACGAACCTTTATACACGTACTGTAAAATTATATTAGTATTAGCAACTACGTAATTATTGGCTTGACAAGAAACGAACGAGCTTATCCGTTAAGTCCCTATTTACATGCGTGCTTGAGGACATGTTGCACACGAAGGATATTTATGGTCGTCACTGTACACAACAAGGAATCAGTGCCCGATTTTTTTAGCGTCTTCCTCCAGAGTGATCTCATTTGTTGAAGTTTCTGCAACTCTCATTTGTGAATGGTTAATGCTGACAATCAGCAAACACTCAGTACGTTCTTCACTCGTTGCAAGGTACAGCGCCCATCAAAAAGTTTAATGGTCGCAATAAAAACACGCGGAGTAAGGACGGCATCGTCGATGCACGGACTGTCGTAAATGTGAACTGAGGTAAGGTTAATTCTACTCAGGTTAGGAACAAAACGAGTTTTCTTATGGGGGAGTTTGCCATTGGAAAAATTTCCGCTGCTAGGTAAGAGCTAGTGTTCCAAAGAGGCCACTTTTAATTAAAATTTTAAGCTACGTGAATAATAAAAGAGAAAGATTTTACCAAGTTAATTAGTTATTTTATTTTGATTTCTGATTATTGCACAGATTAACTTATAGTTTCAAATGTTGCATAAGAAGAGATTTATGATTCGAATAGTACTTACGAATTTCTTATAACATATGACAATAGATCCATGGCACAAGAAGAAACCAAGTATATAATAGTTGGTGTGTAAGCAGAAGCCAATAGAATTGCTGAGGGAAAGGCAATGTCCGTATTAGTGCTAGCTTCTGACCTTGTACAGCACCGATCATGACTTCACCTATTCTGCAACATGCCAGACATGAACGAGTATACTCGGGATAGTAAGTTAAGAGGTTAACGTAGAAAATAGAAAATAATTCGGTACACATGCGACACTAGCGCTTACCTAGTGGCGAAAAATTGTAGTTGCTAAACTAAAAGCACAGCGCTTCCGAACCTGAGTAGAACAAAGGTTAACCGTGGTGCGGGGGGTTCGTTGTAACGGCGACGGAGCGGCGTGCCAGCGCCTTAGCGTGGACTCGGCGTCTCCCCGTAGCGGTACAGCGTGAGCGAAGCCCCGGCCTGAATGCAAATAAGGCGACACCATTCGGGGACGCTTCTCCGCACAAGGAACCCGGCCCGCGCCGCATTCCGAGCGAGGCATTTCCCGTTCCTCCGCGGCGGTGGCGGAGGCAGTGGCTGGCTTCCCCACACCTCGACCTTGCGTCGCCCGCCGCCCGACGCCATCTTGCACACGTCCAGTGTCTGCGCCATCTTGCCACCCAGTTTCACTTCCCTTCCCTCACGCTCTCTCTCTCTCTCTCACTCTTACCGCCGCCACCTGCCTAAGTAAAACTGCGTTCACAATAGAACAATTAGGCGTTAAGTTATGCGTTAAGACGGGTGCAGAAGAATCCAAAGTATGTTATCGTTAGAGACCTGAAAAATTCGCGGATTCATTTTGGGACAAGCTAGAATTCCAATCACCTGCGTTTATATAAAGTTAGCCATTGGTCCACACGGTGTTTGACACCTGCTGGGGAACGGTGTCCAATTGTCGCCTTCCATTGTGACAGCAGACAACCAATGTGGAGTTGATATCGGCATATTTGTACATAAGACTGTCGAGTCTAGCATGCAGGTCATTGAACTCGCGAATTTTTCAGGTCTCTAGTCATCGTATGTATTGGTTTCCGAAGGTACTTAGCTCGTCGTGTGCATGGTTGGGATTTCCTTAAGCGTTGAAATAAATAGTTATATTTCATATCTTAAATTAAACTTACAAGGTGACGACCAATCAGAACAGAGCAGTCGGTGTGGTTGGCGGGAAACTATTATTTACAGTTTTGTAAATATTAAAAATATTAAAAAGGCGTGTGTTTGCACATGTTTACGATTGTATTTGTTCACAAATATAAGCTTCTCAGATAGGAAATGTCGGCTTTGAAGTAAGATCAGCTTAAATATGGTTGTGATATACGAGGTTAGTATAGAAACAAAAGTAAACATGGCAGGCTTGTCGCCTGCTCCCATTGGCTAAAATTAAGAACTGAACATTAACTGGAAACTGCAAATACTGAGGACGTGTTTCCGAACGCCAGATCGGCCCTTACTGCATAATTTTTAACGCATAATTATTTTATTGTAAACCCAGCTGTAAGGCTAAAAGTCTGGATTCCACGCCAGGATGGAAGATTTCTTTGACGATTCCATGCAAACCTGCGTGGCCGCTTGCATGGATGGTTCCATGGAGGATTTGGCCGACTGCTGGCTATTTCCATGGACGTTTTCGTAATTGGTCGTATGCAATGATCGATGGAAGGTCTCCTACAAGGTTAAATTTTAGCCACTCGGAGAGTGGGTGGTAGTGGCTCTTCGTTAATTATATTTTGAAGAACAAAAGACTATTAAAACACGAATAAATACTAAATAAAAAACCAATAAAATGTCTACTGGTTCTATTGCGTGAAAATTGAGGTAAACATTCAGGTTTATTTTAACATAAAAGTAGCAGTTATAACAACATAACTCTTTGCACGAACACATACAGCTAGGTGCAGTGATATTTCACGAAAAGATTTCGAGACAAGATACAGTCCAAAGCACTGTAGGGTCGTCCAGCTTATTTTATTGGCTAAAAAATGTTCTGGCCCTTGTTAACCGTTTGCGCACGAATCACGAAGGTTCAGTGTCGGAGTTTCCTAGTCCTGAGCGGCTTGGTCAAAGACGGACACGATGCCAGCAGCCAATGGAGGTAAAAAAACAGCTGAGGTGTGTATATAGTATTTAAATCTACTGTGTGCTCCGATATTTACGCGAAAAGTCACTGGCCCTACATAAAGCTGAAGTCGTGAGTGGAAATTGTTCCTGAACCACAGTTGTAGAAGTAAATCGTAAAAACTGCACTCGTCTACTTGTGCGGCAACAAGTACCGTTGTATATGTTATTTCATAGAACCCGCTATAACTGCTTGCATGCAGGCTCGGGTAGCAGGTCTCGTGGAAGTTTCTACCCGAGCCTGTACGGATCATGGCTAGAGCCCTGAAAAATTCGCGAATTCAATGACCTGCATGCTAGACTCTACAGTCTTATGTGCAAATATGCCGATATCAACTGCGCATTGGTTGTCTGCTGTCACAGTGGAAGTAGACAATTGGACACAGTTCCCCAGCAGGTGTCAAACTCTGTGTGGACCAATGGCCAAAGTTATATAAACGCGCGTGTTTTGAACTCTAACTTGTCCCAAAATGAATCCGCGAATTTTTCGGGTCTCTAATCATGGCATACGGGCTTAAAGTTAATTCTACTCAGGTTAAAAATAAAACTTAATTTCTTATGGGAGAGTTTGGCATAGGGAAAATTTCCGCCGCTAGGTGTGCAGTGTTCCAAAGAGGGCACTTTTAATTGAAATGTTAAGCTACGTGAATAATAAAAGAGAAATATTTTACTTAGTTACGTAGTTATTTTATATATTACTAGCTGACCCGGCAAACGTTGTTTTGCCATAAAAAGTATTTCTAGTGATTATAGTATTAGAAAAAAATAACTATAACTTATTGTAAGTGTGTGAGGATGTGGGTTGGTGGTAGATATGGCTTGGTGGAAAAATAAGGGTTGGTGGTAGAAGGGTGAAAATTTAGGAGGGTATGTATTTTTTGATGCCACATCATAAAAAAATAAAAAATAAAAATTTTGTTCAAACAATAAAAAAAAATTGTTTGGGGGTGGCCACCCTTATTACTTAGGGGTGTAAAAAATAGATATAAATCTATTCTCAGACCTACCGAGTATACATAAAAAATTTCATAAAAATCGGTCCAGCCGTTTCGGAGGAGTTCAGTGACTAACACTGTGACGGGAGAATTGTATATATTAGATTTACGATAATGGACATTATTATATTTTTTAACGTATAAAATAGAGAAAATCCGGTACACATGAACCACTAGCGCTTACCTAGTGACGAAACATTTTAGTTGTCAAATTAAAAGCATCGAGCTTTCCAACCTGAGTACAATAAACCTTAGTAAATGCTCTTCACGGCAAGGGCCGGGCTACAATTGACATATACCTAACAAAGTCACAGTTATAGCGATAAGCACATACAAAGCACAGCACAAGCACAGTGGCCTGAATACAACTGATATAATGATAATAATATTAGTTTGATTATGTCGCTACATTTAGTACCGAAGAAATTAAGTTCTGTATAGTTGGTAGCGGTTTTTTTTGTCAAAAATAAATATGTTCAATTGATTTAAAAAGGTTTTAAAATGAGAAATTATTTTCATTTCAAATNACATATTTTTTTAGTAATGCGAGAGCGTCTTTATTTATCAAGCGCGTTATTAATTTCCTTGTGGTTCGTCTAATTACATTTATTAATTGTAAAACTGCGACGCTAGCTCCACCGCGTCGTTCGTCTTTGGAATTGCTTCCATGCAAGGTGGCTTTCTCCTTGGCCGGCTCGGCTCCCCTCCTGTTTCCTCCCCTCATTTCCCTCCCTTGATTACCCCTCCTCGGTGACTCATCGTAACGTTACCGAGCGTTACACTTTTTCATAAGTGACTCCCAGCCCAACCTAATTTAAGACGTTGTCACGTCAAAATAAATATGTTCAATTGATTTAAAAAGGTTTTAAAATGAGAAATTATTTTCATTTCAATTTTTTACTGTTAACGTTACCTAAAAACGTTACAAACTTCCGTGGTTGCGATTATCCAGAAATAAACAAAAGAAAATNTTTTTACTGTTAACGTTACCTAAAAACGTTACAAACTTCCGTGGTTGCGATTATCCAGAAATAAACAAAAGAAAATACCTGCCTGAGGAATGAAGTCTGGATTCGTAGATAGGTTTTTCATTTGATAACATAGTAAAAGGGTCGGGACTTTTGATTGGCTGAATATTGACGCACAGCGATAGTAACAAGGAAAGTTAAACCAAGTTGAAGTTTTCTTGCTATTATCACAGTGCTTAAGACAAGTGCTTATCGCTATGTATAGTTGTAACCAGTCTAACTGAAAACAAGAAGTTTAAATCTTATGTATATCACTGTACTGTGTTAATGATGTGCTTAATAGCAATTGTTCCCGGGCCTTAAAGTGAACACTTTGAGGTTATGTATACTTACCACCGAACCGATTTTGACCAAACAACTTGTATTGACTTCTATGCATTAAACTTTATTGACATCTTAGCATAGGGGCAGTAAAATTTCGCGATAATATTTCAAGACAAGTTATATTTCAAAACACCGTATGGTTATTTACCTTTCTCGATTGGCTACATTAACATGTTACTCATAGTACGCGAATCACTTTGGCTCACTGCCTAGTTGTTGAATTCTAATTGGCCAAGTTAAAATCAGTAACGACTTCTCATGCAGAGGGCGACCAATGGCAAAATAAAAATTTCTGTTTGCGCTTAGATTATTGAAATCTACCACGTGCTCATATTTTTTCGCGAAAAATCACGGTCTCTATCTATGCATTATACGCCATTTCTACATGACCAAGAACATGCAAATCGCATGTAGTTCCAATTAATTTTCTATTAAACCATATATCATCACCAATCTCAAATAGCGACGTGTGGTGAACTGTTGCAAGGTAAGCTGTGTTTTGCTCTGTGCTATGCCTAATCGTTTGTTAGTTTACACATAGGTCTCCTAAGCGTAGTAGTGAATTTTACGAGTGCATTTGACGTTACAGCACGTGTGCATCACTGCTCTCTCGTGAGTAGCCGCAGTGCATTTAAGTTTCTCCCGGCTCCACTGTGGTTAATGGTTCCTGCTGCGTGCGCCGAGTGTATACAACACTGAGCAAGCACCCGATTACCTTGCAACACTTCACCACACGACACTGAGCTCAAACTTCATCTTCTTTCGCGACAACAAAACAGGTCATGAATAAATACTAAGAATGGCAGTCTGATTAATAACACCTCCATGAACATCCTTAGAAAAATGTCCAATATGACACGAAGAAATTATCACACGAGAAGATATCATCCACGCCGAGTGTTTCGTAATATTCTAAGTGTAAATAATTATGTAGATAAGGGTGATGACACTTGGTGTCGAGAAGTAGTTAGTTGAGTTCAGAGATTTGGGCGGCTTTTAACGAGGTCTTGAGAGCCGAGCCGATGAATGTGAAATGAGGGGAGAATGGAGCAGCGCTGGATTGCAAGGGCGGGAGAAACGGGAGAGCCCAGAGAAAATCCACCGACCAGTGGCATCGTCCTGCACGATTCCCACTTGCGAAAATCCGGGAGTGAACCTGCCGGGGATTGACCCCGGTAAAGAAGTTACTGTAGAAGAGAGTTTTTTTTGTACAGATTTGGTTTCCAAGGAATAACTGCTGAAGCTGGTAGCCGGCTTTTTGAGTTACATTATTTTTTCGCGAACGTCATAATGCAAGTAATCCGTCGTTTACTGGTTTCTCTGAATTGGATCCACGGGACATTATTTGTTGGAAGTATGTGCGTGGTCACGAAGGTGTCATTTATCAGGCCGCTGTACTTAGTAGTTATACCATCGCCTGTTGTCGCGTGAAACGACGAAGTTTGAGCTTGGTGACGAAAACATGGTTTTATAGGAAATTAACTGGTACTACTGGAAATTTGCATGTTCTTGATCATGTGTAACTTGTGTATAAAGGCGCAGACGTCCATAGAGTTCATGTGCTCGAAATAGGTAAGCAGTATGCATAATACCAACAGCGGCACATGTTGCACTAGTACTAATTACTGCAGCTTGTAGCGTTTCGATGCGCTGGATCATTATCAGGTTTCGCACACAGTTCTCGAATTTTCATTTGTAAGTTTTGTGTTGGCAAGATTCCAAATTAAATATTACACATTTTCTGAAACGTTTCTGCTGTATTGCCATTTCAGTAGAATATTGGTAAATATTTCCTTAGTGTTATACCTGCCTGTAGTTATTGAGTTGTGCAGTGTCGTGTGTATTACATAAAAATTACCACATACTGTCACATCCTGTTGTACACTATCGTATACACACGCCCCTGTTTCCTCCACACACGTAAAGTTGTTGTTATTATACAATTTTGGTCGCGGTCTATAGAAATTTTGTTAGTAGCGACTGATTTTTGGTGTGCAAAAATGTACCTGCGACACCTATTTTATCCCCTGAAGAAAAAAAATGATTTCTTCACGATGGTGAGCGTCGAATACGACGTGGAAACAACTTTGTACGACTCAGCATGTGAAGCCGTGCCGTCGTATTCGGACATTGCACGAGAGCGAGGGAAAAAAAAACGTGTTTCACCCGAAGGATATATTAGCCGCAGAAACGTCTCATTTGCCGACGTTCATTTCCACCGACGATATTTCCTGGCGGAAGTCGGGCCTGGCCTCGCCGCCACTTCCTCCCAGGACCAATTCCCAGCTGAGTTTACTCGGGCTACTACTTTCATCCTCAGAAAATTCATCTACGGATGCTGCAGATCTTACTGGGTCATCGGATTCCCCGAGTAAACGTTATCCAGAGTCGAGATGTCTCGTAAGGCATAGCCCTTTCATGCCCGTTGCAGACAACTGTCTACATGTTGCACAGGGAGGTTACATTTGGACGGTGCTGTACGCTGTAAGGAACACTGCCGAGTGATCTTCCCTGGGTCGATTTGATTCGTAAACCGTGCAACTTCTCTGCGTTATGGTTGGTTCGTGTTACTGATCACCCAACACGAAGACTACAGCTTATTGGAAGCGGTGATAAAACAATTTCTTTGCCAGTTTAAGTAGAGCACGCATGAAAAAATGTCTTGTTTACCAAACTTGAAAACCCTGAATTAATGTAGGAATGAAAGAGTTAACTTGAAACATCACACTGTAAAAAAGTGTAAGTAATTTTAGTTTCCAACTGTAAGGGAATTTTCATGTAAATGGAACGGGAAACCTATTTTCCCTTCCTTTAGGTTGAACATTTCGGTAAAGTACAGGAAGAACCGAGTTCACGACGGTGCAATAACATCAAGGATACGGGACTATTCCCGTATTGGTAAAGAAGGGAAGGTGCGCAGAACAATTCTGCGCATCTGCTAAGTGTTGCAAGTACATAGATACCAAGTATGACTGAGTGGCTATTGTTTTATCATTATTTTTAACTAAACGGTTAATTAAAAAAGCTATACAATTTAATTATGTTTATTTGAGGTTTAATTTCTGGTTTTGATACGAAATTTAATTCTTAGCCATATCTTACCGTCGTTTCGCCGTGACTTCCGTCGCCGATCCACAGTTGGTGCGCCTGCATCCGTTTAGCCATTGTCATGCGCGCACGTGTTTACGTTTTTGCAAAATTCACATTCAGCGCTTATCGCCTTCGATTGGAACTTTGAAGAACGAAATGAACCTGGCAGTGATATTGCATGTATATACGTATACTTTCTGTGGGTAAGTAATAAGTATGTTTTACTTAACTAACCGAAATAAGGCACGTGGTCATTATAGTCATGTGGTTATTGTCTTATTGAATGAAAACACATTTCGCATGTTTGGCATAACATTGTGGTAGTTATTATGAACCACTGCATTTCTGAAAAACGGGAAAATAATACCTGCAAATGGTTTATATGATACATGCATATTAGAAAACGCAAATGTGTGAAAAAGTTGTGCAACAAAGTTTAGGTTACTGGTCGTGTGGTTTGTGACGTGTATTTATTATAGAGGTACAGTTATAACTTTTAAATATTAGGCTTGTTCAAAAGCATCATCGAAATAATAAATTTACTTAAATTGTACAATTATTTTGTACAGTTGTGTTAGGTTATGTTTTCGACGCTTGCATTTGTCCCATAATAATGTAAATGTAACACTTAGGAAGCTATGTTTATGAAATTCTTCATCCTTTACTCCTGAAATAGTACATTCGGAAACGAGTTTGAAAAAGTACAAGTTCTGATTGGGTACCAAACAACTTGCAGTCGGCAGACCAAGATCCAAGTTCACTGATTAGCGACTGTTGGCAGCCGACTGCTTGTCTGCTCATTGTGGAAACCCATCGGAATACACATATGTTAATGTCCGGCTGTTGACTGATCGATTGGAAGGGGCTATAGAGCAATTAGTTAATATATTAGAAAGCCTTCACATTTTCTTTATACATTATTGGTAGGGTCAGTGACTTTTCGCGTAAAAATCGGAGCACACAGTAGACTTCAATACTATATACACACCTCAGCTGTTGTTATTCCTCCATTGGCTGCCTGTGCCATGTCCGTCTTTGACCAAGCCACTCAGGACTAAGTAACTCCGACACTGAACCTTCGTGATTCGTGCGCAAACGAGTTTTGAAAATACACAGGACCATAGAGTCTACCCTACAGGTCGTCTAAATCGCGACATTTTCCCTTCCCTAGACACTGAGTGCGCACGAATGTGGTGTGTTGTCGCTCTGATGAAATTTTCTAGACTAAGTTAAGCTTTGTTTGAATGAGGTGGAGGAATATCCTGCAAGTAGAACTTTAGCAGGGCTTCTGAGAAGTTGGAAGTAACCGTGAATGGACTGTAAGCCTATCACGCCGAACAGACAGAGCAGACGCAACTATGGCTGTTCACACGTCAGCAGGTTTATATGCGTTACCATTTTGCTGTTTGGTTGCAGGCTGTTTACAACCACGCTGTTTCGCGTTCCTGGAGCACTCGAGTACAGAGAACCTTATCCTATGCAGTTGTTTACCGAAGTAAGGTTTATTCTACTCAGGTTAGCAACAATATGTCATTTCTTATGGGAGAGTTTGGCATAGGGAAAATTTCTACCGCTAGGTGAGGTGCGCAGCGTTCCGAATAGTAACTTTTAATTAAAATTTAAAGTTACGTGAATAATAAAAGAGAAAGATTTTCCCTAGTCACGAAGTTGTTTGAAATTTAATTTATGATTAATACCAAGATTTATGATTAATACCAAGATCAAAAAATAAGTGGTGAACAACAAACTAGACGCCGTCATATTTCTTCTCTATTTTATTAATTCAATTGTGGTACGAAATTTTTTTTTTTATGATTTTCAAGAAACTGTAATCTTGTTTTGTACTTCCAAAAATACTTCACTGTTTAATGATACCTACCTGTTCTTTTCCAAGTTATATTTATTTAATTAAAGTATTGAATGAATTAACGTTTAGGTTCACGTATTTCATTATAAATACATACGTTGAACCAGTCTATACAGTTACAGTACACTATACAGTTATTCTATGTTCCATACAGTTATTACAAGTTGATAGAGACCTGAAAAATTTGCGAGTTCAATTACCTGTAGGCTATATTCCATTGCCGTGTGTAAAATAATGCAAATACCACTGTTCATTGGTTGCTTGTTGTATTAGCGGAAGACGGTGATTCGGTCTGCATTTTATTGTGTGTTTGTTATTGGCTCAGAGTTGTCCAGGAGGTGTAAACTAACGGGTGGGCCAATAGAATAAGCAATACAAACATACGAGGTTTTGAATTCTAGCTTGTCCCGAAATGAAACAGATAATTTTTCAGGTCTCTACACATTGATTATCCAAACATGAATAGCGGTCGCGGTAGCGTAGTTGTCAGAATACTCTCCATCCCCTAAACAAACCGGGTTCAACCCCTGGACGGGTCACGCCCGGATTTCCGCAAGTGGAAATCGTGGCGGAAAATTCCGCTGGTCGGCGAGTTTTCTCGGAGATTTCCCGTTTCCCCACCCTTGCATTCCAACACCGCTTCATACTCTCACCTCACTTCACCCTAATAGGCTCTCAAGTCTCTCCACCTTCTCTCGAAACATTAGCGATATCTAGGAGCAGTTATATTTCGCGAAAATATTTCGAGACAAGATACAGTCCAAACCACTGTAGGGTCGTCCGGCTTATTTGATTCGCTAAAAAAAGGTTCTGGCCCGTGTTAACAGTTTGCGCACGAATCACGAAGGTTCAGTGTCGGAGGTACTTANATTCGCTAAAAAAAGGTTCTGGCCCGTGTTAACAGTTTGCGCACGAATCACGAAGGTTCAGTGTCGGAGGTACTTTGTCCTGAGTGGCTTGGTCAAAGACGGACACGGCACCAGCAGCCAATGGAGGTATAACAACAGCTGATGCGTGTATANACACCCCGTCCGGGGATGCGTCGAGTACAATTCTTAAGAGTTTGACCTAACTCAGCTAAGCAAGAGAATTATTTATTTCCCCAGTACTCCACGGACCGAAAACAAAGTTTTCTAACATTCTAATGAAAATCAATTTTAAATGTATCTAAAAGATCTTGTGCAACTATTTTATCTATAATTCATNGCGGCTTTCGCAAACAATGGCCGGCCGTCGCAGGGGGACGCCCTGCAAGGTCACCACGGCGCATGCGCGGCTACAGAGCGGAGTAACGACCCTGCCGTAGAGTAGGCGAGTACGCAGAAGCGCAGTGGCTCGGCGGTGCCTCTGATGTAAGCGAACTCTGTCGCGCGCAGCTGTGTGGACGGGCTTTGTATCTGACTGGCTTCTGCACTTCGTCCAACTTATGGAACAACCTTACACCCCGTCCGGGGATGCGTCGAGTACAATTCTTAAGAGTTTGACCTAACTCAGCTAAGCAAGAGAATTATTTATTTCCCCAGTACTCCACGGACCGAAAACAAATTTTTCTAACATTCTAATGAAAATCAATTTTAAATGTATCTAAAAGATCTTGTGCAACTATTTTATCTATAATTCATATGAGCGTTTGTTTTATGGAACTAAACCAAAAGAATGCTCTGCTAAACAACTCCAACATTTCAAACAAAATATGCTTGTCTCAAATATATATCAGCTGTTTTGATGACATTCTTTATGATAAAACATAATCTTCACGAACTCAGCAAAATGATCCCAAATATGTATGTAATAATCTTTACATTTTTTCTTACAATCACACAGATAAAGAAACAAAACCTGGCAGCATGCACTCGTCAAACCTATTGAATTGTACTAGAAAAAATAATGTATTAAAACCATGAACGAAAGGAACAATTAGTGATCTGATTGTAAATATAACCTACTAGTTCGCAATGCAGTGGCCAAGCCAACTAAAATTTCTAGACTTGCGAAACAATTGGATTTAGTTACAATAAGTATAAATTATTCTATACGTGAAACATTAGAGCACGTTATTTAATATCCTCTATTGGTGGAGCTGCCGTCTGGCTAGTCAGTGTCTAGCAGTTGATTGGTGAACGACGCTACGCCATATTGCTAGCCAGTGAAGAATATCTCGCTGGCGCGTGTGGCTGCAGTTCGCAATACGCACCACTATTCCACCTCTGTAAGTACACTGTGACTGTACTGACAACTTGCAAACTGACAACATCACACACACAGTAGTTTACATTTCGGGACCAGACAACACGACATCGCCTCTGGCGAGAACTGACCTGTGCCAACCAACACTGAAAATCTGCCCTTGTAAATGCTTTCGATTAGCATTACTATAAGGTATTTTTCTCGGCAGTTGCCAGTGGATCACTAAATCTTTATTACTAGGGGCAGTGATATTTCGCGAAAATATTTCGAGACAAGATACAGTCCAAAGCACTGTAGGGTCGCCCGGCTTCCTTGATTGGCTTAAAAATGTTCTGGCCCGTGTTAACCGTTCGCGCACGAATCACGAAGGTTCAGTGTCAGAGTTACTTAGTCCTGAGTGACTTGGTCAAAGACGGACACGGCACCAGCAGCCAACGGAGGTATAACAACAGCTGAGGTGTGTATATAGTATTGAAGTCTACCGTGTGCTCCGATTTTTACGCGAAAAGTCACTGGCCCTATTTATTACGAATAAATAAACGTTGATTTTGCTGAAGAGAAACTTGTCACTCCGCGAAAAGATTTACGCTCCGGCTAGACTTCAATATCCTATGTGCACACTTGCATCTTTTCTTTGGCTATTGGCCGCCTGTCTTCGTGTGAAGGCAGTCTGTTACATGAGTGAGCCAATCAGGATTAAGTTTCTTCGACACCGGCCGTCCGTGATTGGCGGGCAGAAAGATAAGACGTGTAACAATTCAAATGGTCCAATCACGAAAGTGGTTTTGAGCTGAAGTGTTTCAGAACACAACTCGGCCTGAAATATTTTCGCGTAAACCAGATGCTTGTAGTGTTTGGTTGTTTCCGTAATATTTCACGTATCGCAAGCTTTTTACAATTCTGTCAACGTCAAAGTAATTTATTTTTGGCGAAGTTTAGCATTTCACTAAATGGTAACGCGAATTTTTTTTAGGTCTCTAGTAATAAGCATACACCGATTCCAATTTAGGGTGTGACAGTCGTGAGAATTTCAATCAAAAGTTTTATTATTAACGTACCGCACTCATGACGTTCGGATGACGCTACTTCAACATACCAACATTGAATTGCAGTATTTATAAAATGGAACGCCTCCTATACATTACTTGAAATTATAAATCAGCATGGAAGACGACTTCCGTGAAAAAAAAAAAAACCCCGAAGCATTGCGACAGACTCCCTCAGTCACCGGAACTCCCACGCGAACTCCTCTTTTAGTACCCCAACAGCAGACAGGACCTCAATTATAGGCGGGTTTAACTTATCATTTTGTCAGTCATTGGCACTAGATCCCATATGGATGGAGACCTGAAAAATTCGCGAGTTCAACGACCTGCAGGCTGAACTCTACAGTCTTATGTACAAATATGCCGATGTCAATTGCACACTGGTTGTCTGCTGTCACAGTGGAAGGCAACGATTGGGCCAGCGTTCTCCAGGAGGTGTCAAACATAGTGTGGTCCAATGGCTGAAGTTATATAAAGTCACGTGTTTTGAATTCTAGCTTGTCCCAAAATGAATCAGCGAATTTTTCAGGTCTCTACATATGGAGTAGCAAAGTAGCTATCGAAACAATAAACTTTTAAATAGACGATTTCTCTCAAACCTTTAGTCGCGTGAGGAAAACGTTAATACCGTAAGGTTTAAAAAAAAAATGAATACGTGTATTTGCATGCATTTCCCATCTTTATAAAAATCACGCATGTCACGCAATAATAAACTTTGCTATTGTAAATATAAGTACACGGTAGACTTCAGTACTATAAGTACCCAACTGCAGTTTGTCTATTGCCATTGGTTGCTGTATGACTGAGAAGGCGTTTTCATATTTAACCGGGCTACTCACAATTCGGCAACATCGGCACGGCTTCTACGTAATTCGTGTGCAGACAGCTGGAAGGTGGAAAAAAAGTAATTCAGCCAATCAANTGCAGATAGCTGGAAGGTGGAAAAAAAGTAATTCAGCCAATCAATATACGTAAACGACCCAACAGTGTTTTAAAATTCCCCTTGTCTTGAAATCGTTTCGTAAAATTTTACTACCCCTACTNGTCGCGTGAGGAAAACGTTAATACCGTAAGGTTTAAAAAAAAAATGAATACGTGTATTTGCATGCATTTCCCATCGTTATAAAAATCACGCATGTCACGCAATAATAAACTTTGCTATTGTAAATATAAGTACACGGTAGACTTCAGTACTATAAGTACCCAACTGCAGTTTGTCTATTGCCATTGGTTGCTGTATGATTGAGAAGGCGTTTTCATATTTAACCGGGCTACTCACAATTCGGCAACATCGGCACGGCTTCTACGTAATTCGTGTGNAGGCGTTTTCATATTTAACCGGGCTACTCACAATTCGGCAACATCGGCACGGCTTCTACGTAATTCGTGTGCAGACAGCTGGAAGGTGGAAAAAAAGTAATTCAGCCAATCAAGATACGTAAACGACCCAACAGTGTTTTAAAATTCCCCTTGTCTTGAAATCGTTTCGTAAAATTTTACTACCCCTACTNATACGTAAACGACCCAACAGTGTTTTAAAATTCCCCTTGTCTTGAAATCGTTTCGTAAAATTTTACTACCCCTACTATTGCACGCATTGCGAATGATTATTTTTAGGGCCACCTGTTTTTTCGCGGAAAGATCCACTTTCGTAATTGGCTGAGTTTAACTGTCACGCGTTGTATGTGCCTGCCAGCGAATCGCAGTCACCTCAGTCTTGGAGTCACTTAATTCTGATTGGCCCAGTCAGGTGAGTAACTGTCTCCCGACAAAGATAGTTTGCCAGTAGCCAAATGAAAACAGCACGTGTGCCATATGACATTGGAGTGTAGCCTTCACCGCGTGAATCTTTTCGCGAACTATAGGTGGCCCTAAACATTTGCTACAGACACAGAGTAGACAAGTACACAGAGACGAAATAAGGGGCGGTTCTTTGATGTGGGCGAACCCACTCACTCACGGACTGGCTGCTCGTGGAACAGGCAAAGATTCACCTTCGGCGGGGCTGCCTCCTCACGAGTAGGATATCAGGCGCTGATTGGCGAACACTATCCCCACCACACGTTGCCGGTCAGCTCTCAACGACGAGATCTTAAGAGCCGATGAGTGTTAAAGGAGGACGGGAGAAAAGGGAGATCCCCGAAAAAATCCGCCGACCAGCGGCATCGTCTGGCACGATTCCCACTTGCGAAAATCCGGGAGTGACCCGGCCGGGGATTGAACCCNACCAGCGGCATCGTCTGGCACGATTCCCACTTGCGAAAATCCGGGAGTGACCCGGCCGGGGATTGAACCCGGTTCGCCTCGGTGGGAGGCGAGCAGACTAACCGCTCGACCACCGCGGACCCCGTGTGTGGCTGGAGTTCGCGATGTTAGCGGCCGTTTCGCCTCTGTGTTCTGAAGCACTCTGTGCTACAGACTCGCTTACGAGTGTCGACCCTATAACGGCGCTCGCCCACTCACGCAAGCGAGTGATTAATCGCCACGCTACTGATGTATCACGACAGCTTACGACTTCAGCTTGCGAACTACGTATCTTAACTGATAAACAAGTTACGTCCCCCCCCCGCATGAATCAAATCTCCGACACCTTCGTTACACGGCGAGCAAGCTGTCAAGCGCGATGCTTGATTGGCGCTGGACTTGAAAACGTCGTGTCATCACATGGCATAAGGCCAGATCCGAATTAGGTTTTTAGCCAGCAGTTCAAGACTTTGGGCCGTCGAAGTGATAGTAGTCACAGAATAGGTAACTACACAGAAGTAATATTGTGTGGCTGTTCCTTTGGTGTGGGCGTACCCACTAACTGTAAAAATATTTTTGTACTTTTACAAGAAAAATCCTTGGAAACCCAGTTGTACAACCACAAACAGTTTTCTTGTAAAATCTGCATAATATGTATTTGTAATATTACAAAAATTGGATTTGTATTACAAATACCGTTATTGAGTAGTGCACATAATTTTTTTCCCTAGAAAACAAATGTGATGATTCAATAACAGAGAAGAGGGGAAACAATTATTTCAAAATATAATTCACGAAAAAACAATAGGATGTTACATATTCCCAGTACCGGGACTAGAATCTACGCCCCTTGTATTATCATCTCCCACCCTTAACCACAAGATCAACTTAACTTCCGAACTTTGTAATACTATGTTACTATTAAATATGTCTGTAAATACCTACACACTAATAGTGAAGTTGTTCGGTTAAGAAGAACGCGTTTGTTTCATTTTAAGAATTCTGTGTAGTTATGACACATTACCAGTTAATGAGTAATAGCGCCACGTGTTTTTAAAATTGTAGTCGTTTTATTACGATTGTTTAAGTTGTTTTAAATAATTTTTTTTTGCACGCAACTACACTTTGCCTCACTCCTAGTTTTTGCACAAACAGCTGTATACAGTTTTACGTTATTGATTGTCCGCCATTTTGCTCGAGCTCTTAGAAGGGTCAGTATAATACAAACGTTTCTTGAGGTCTATTACAAACACAGCTCTTGTAGTTTTTCAAGATACTTTTTTGCACTGTTACAAACATTTATAAAATAACAAATAATTTCTCAGTAAAAATTTAACAATTTTTCTAAAAGTGCTTTATAATTGGCTGCACGAGGTTCTGGGAACGGGCCTTGTGTCTGATTGGCTACTGTGTGCTGCGAAATAATCCCTATTGGCTGATGGGCTGCCGGCTGACACGTAGGTTACCAAGCGCTGATTGGTGAGTAATAGAGGTGCCGGGTTTTCGAAAAAATATTTCAGGACACTTGGTGTTCCAAAACAATTGAGTTCAGAACCACTTTCGTTATTGGACCATTTGAATTGTTACGCATATTATCCGTCTTCCCACCAATCACGGACGGCCAGTAATGGAAGAAACTTAATTATTGATTGGCTCACGCATGTAACAGGCTGTCTTTACACAAAAACAAGCGGCCGGCAGTCAAACGATGACTGCAATTGTGCACGTAGGCTATTGAAGTCTAGCCGGAGCGTAAATCTTTTCGCGAAAAACCGGAGGCCCTTGTGAACGGCATTCCGACATGTTGCTGGCTAGTGACGCCATTTTACTGTTGTGTCTAGATGGAGTTCAGTGTTAGCAGCTGTTCCATTTCGCTATTCCTACGTATTCTGTTCTGCAGTTGTCGCTAACGTTTCACAAAGCACTGCATCTGACATCTTCAGCGTGTGATTGCAGAAGCATGCTTCGTCATAAGTAAAAATTTTTCACTTTGTGTTTACGCTAGATGTGCGTGGTTCTTACAACCATGTCTTAGAAACCTGAAAAATTCGCGAGTACAATGACCTGCATGCTAGACTCTACAGTCTTATGTACAAATATGCCGATATCAACTGCGCGTTGGATGTCTGCTGTCACAGTGGAAGGCAACGATTGGACACGGTTCTCCAGGAGGTGTCAAACACCTTGTGGACCAATGGCTGAAATTATATAAACGCACGTGTTTTGAATTCCAGCTTGTCCCAAAATGAAGGTCTCTAACAATGGAAAATTCATGTAGGGCCAGTGAATTTTCGCGTAAAAAATCGGAGCACACGGTAGACTTCAATACTATATACACACCTCAGCTGTTGTTATACCTCCATTGGCTGCTGGTGCCGTGTCCGTCTTTGACCAAGCCACTCAGGACTAGGTAACTCAGACACTGAACCTTCGTGATTCGTGCGCAAACGGTTAACACGGGCCAGAACATTTTTTAGCCAATCAAAGAAGCTGGACGACCCTACAGTACTTTGGACTGTATCTTGTCTCGAAATCTTTTCGCGAAAAATCACTGCCCCTAAATGCATGCAAATACCACTTATTCATTTCGTTTTTCAAAAGGATGCTATTAATGTTCTCCTCACGCGACTGCGGATTTGAGATAAATCGTCTATTTAGATGTTTATTGTTCCGATAATAACTTTGCTTCTCCGTATGGAACCTAGTGGCGATGACTGACAGAATGATAAGTTAAACCCGCCCATTATTGAGGTCCTGTTGGATGTCGGGGCACTAAAAGGGGAGTTCGCATGGGAGT
The DNA here is from genome assembly GCA_002778355.1 of Clitarchus hookeri. Classification (NCBI taxonomy): domain Eukaryota; kingdom Metazoa; phylum Arthropoda; class Insecta; order Phasmatodea; family Phasmatidae; genus Clitarchus; species Clitarchus hookeri. The sequence continues at coordinate 231,973 of NQII01000654.1, forward strand.
TCTGGTGACCAGGGCAGTTTTGTCGTGATGCTTCCATTTTTTCCACGAAAGTCGTCTTCCATGCCAATTTATAATTTCTAGAAATGTGTACGAGGCGTTCCATTTTAGATAAACTGCAATTCAATTTTAGTTTCGTATGTAAGTTGAGGTAGCGTTATCCAAAATTAATGAGGGGGTACATTAATAATAACACTTTTTATTGAAAGTCTCACGAATGTCACCTTTGTGAAATTGGCATCTCATAAGTGATAGCAAAGATCTTGGGGTTGGAGAATCGTGCCGGACGATGCCGCTGGTCGGCGGGTTTTCTCGAGAATCTCCCGTTCCCCTCTCCCATTTCATTTCGGCACTGCTCCATTCTCACCTCATTTCACCCTCATCTGCTCTCAAGGTTTTGCTGTTACGAGCCGCCTAATTCTCTCAACTCAACTCTTAGTGTTGGAGGCAAATATCTGAGTTCGGGGAAGTAGGCTCTTTTCATTGCGTTTATTAAACCATTCCCAACAACAAGCATCTCTTGCATATTTTTGAACAATTGCTGTATTTGGAAATAACTTCCAAATGCATAAACACAATAAATTATAGATGAAGCTAGTGGTGATAACACCTGAGGATTAACAAAGGATTCTAAAGTTGCAACATTTTTTTCTTCTCCGAAGATGGTCTCCGCGGAGATGCACGGTTACGGAACGATCAGGCAAGCGGGAAGGGGCGTGTATGATAAATATGCTGCCCCATATTGCGGATAACATGCTGCGGAGAGCGGCTTCTGGCACCCGGGGACACGGCGACAAACGCCTCGTGCCACGTAAACTCCCCATGTTTACGACTTAAGGCGGCGACGTGTGGTTGCCACTGCAGATCGCCCGCGGAGATGGCCTTGAAACTCCGCTCGCTCGCCTAACGAGCTGCGAATAAAACACAATCAGCCCCCAGCTCCGTGCGGCACGGCCCGCGATTAACTGTCATTAATTACTGATTAAGAGCCTGCATCACACGCCATATTAAATTTTTTTTTAAATTTATTTCTACCGAGTTTAAATTTAGGAGGATTTATTGGAAAAAAAATGCGACAATAGAAGCTTAGCTAATCACCTTACCTACCATTACGGACCCGATTTATGAACTACTAACGCATATTTATGCAACAATTAACTTGATACAAAATTTTATAAAATAATTTATTCTTACCTTTTAATTACAACCAAGGAAAACCTATTAACAATCGGGTTCACAAATTTGGACATAAATATGAAATGAAATGCTTCTGTAATGAAAAAAATTTCAGTAACGACCCTGACTCTTCTCTAATGACGCTAAAACTAATAGTTTCTGTATAAGGGGTGATACAACAACCTGTTCTCGCATTTGAGGCTCAGAAATGCGGGGCGACATAGCCACACGCATCAAACGCGCCATCGCCGCTACGCGCAAGGCTCTGACATAGAGTAGATCAGGACACAGAGGCGAAAAGGCGTGGCGGTACCTTTGATGTGCGCGTACCTGTTGTCACAGAGAGGGAGCACCCGCAGGAAACCCAACCACTCCATGACAGTGACGTTCTACTCCCTTTCCTTCCATACCACTCATTCGATCACAGATGAGTCTCACCAAAATCTTTCAATCAGTAGAGTTTCAATTTCAGAGTACAAATAAATAACGCAGTCGCAAAATACTGCGAAAAGGTCAACCATTCCCTGATACAGATTCGAATATTAAGTATTTAACTTCCAAAATGGTGAGAAATGATCAACACACAGTTTGTTTTATTTTTTATATGTGGGCTTATTCTTTTTCTCTTTTTTCATATAAAATGCCTAATATAAAATTACAAGCATAATAAAATATTACAAACAGCAAAAAGAAAAAAACATGCTTTAAAAAACTTTACATTGAAAATATGTATAATGAATAAATTATATAAAGTCACATTAACTATGGACTCGTAGAGCATAAAAAATTTAGCCCAAATATTGTAACATTACACAAATTTACTGATTATAAAACACACTTATCTTTAAAACATTTCCTCTATAAATGCCCCATAATAAAGCCCTTATAAAACATGGCAGGATTTGCCTTCTGCCAAGTTAATATCTTATCATTTTGAGGTCCCTATCCTTTCTGTCCTCCCTAGACGAAATACAACACCTTCTATATTCCAAAAAAAATACGTTGACGAGTGTTGAGAAACATCCCAGATGGTTTTCGAAGTGGTTCGAGTCCAGTAAATTCAAATCTTGATGACGTAGATCGTAGCACCAGACGCTTGCTAGACGCCTCCATACACGTTGGTAGGAGGGGGGCATCTGCTGTTGAGGGGGCGGGGGCAGCCTCGAGACTCGCACCTTCAGTCTTCGCTCGCCTGCCAAGTCGCGCACCCACGTCGGCTGAGACGTCCTCGCAGGCAACGTCTAACGGGTCATCCACTAGGTAAGCCTCAGCTCTCTCGTCGATAATCCCATGTAAGACGTATAATTTGTGGCGTAGAATAATTAAATATGATGTACAGTGTTTCAACACCGTCACGCTGTTTACTGATTGGCTGTGCGAGGACCTGGGAGCGGGCCTGATGTCTGATTGGCTACCGCGGGCTGCTAATCGTTCCCCATTGGCTGGGCTGTCGGCTGGTGAGTAAGTTACCAGACGTTGATTGGCGAAGAGCGCGTTCCGGCAAGTTGCTGGTCAGTGACGTCATTTTGCAGGCGTGTGCAGATGGAGTTCGCCATATAAGTGGCTGTTTCACGTTTTCTAGCAAAGCGGCTGACATCTGGTGGAGGAAATATGTAATAGCTTATATTATATAAACACAAACTGCAGCGTTATATGCCTCCAATCTGGGCCAGGTGTGAAGTTAAGCATACCAAGGACGATACGAAATGTTTGCGCTACACCGAAAACCTGGATTTTGCCAGTCAGCAGGTAGCATATCTTAGTCGTCTGTGGCCTCGTGTGTATTCCATCCTGTACTTTCCATCTGAAGCAAGCATCAAGCTACGTTGTTATAATATGTACGTGGAAACTATTAGTCTCGTCAGTCATCATGCATTATCACTCTCTGAGAAGGGAAGTCACATTCCCTGGAAAGGTAGTGGTAATTTCCTGGCATCACTCTAGTTGATTCGCACACTGATGCTCTTATCGTACACTGAAGAGCCAAAAATACTGGTACACCTGCTTAATATCGTGTAGGGCCCCCCTAGNAACTGGTACACCTGCCTAATATCGTGTAGGGCCCCCCTAGCACGCAGAAGTGCCGCAAGACGACGTGGCATGGACTCGACTAATGTCTGAAGGTATGCAGGAGGCAATTCACACCATGAATCCTGCAGGGCAGTCCACAAATCCAATCTGCGCCAATTTGAGAAAGGGTTGCACGTCTGTCACGTTTAATGATTCTCGTCAGTCGTCGTTTGTCCCTTTCTTTCGCGATCTTTATCCGGCCGCAGCGATGTCGAAGATGTGATGTTTTACCGGATTCCCGATATCCCCGTTACACTCGTGAAATGGTCGTACGCGAACATCCAAATGTTATCGCTACCTCGGAGATGCTATGTCCCATCTCTCGTGCGCCGACTATAACACCACGTTCAAACTCACTTAAATCTTGATAACCTGCCATTGTAGCAACAGTAAACGATCTAGCAACTTTGCCAGACGCTTGTTGTCTTATATAGGCGCTGCCGACAGCATCGCGTTACTCTGATTGGTTTTATACCTCTGTTATTTGCATACGCACGTCTATACCAGTCTTTTTTTTTTTTGGCTCTCCAGTGTAGTTTCACTCGTCTGCGGGCAGTATGTTTTTAGATACGACTGCCAGAAAAAGCAATTTATAACGATATCGGAGGGCTTCAAAATAATATTTATAGCTTGCGTGGTAACTTGAAAGTATCATTCTCTCCTCGTCTAGTGAGGTGAAGAGATTTGGGTGGCTCTTAACAGCGAGATCTTGAGAGCCGATCAGGGTGATTGAGGTGAGTATGGAGCAGCGCCGGAATAAAAGGGCGGGGGAAACGGGAGATTCCCGAGAAAACCCGCCGACCAGTGGTATCGTCCGGCACGATTCCCACCTGCAAAAATCCGGGAGTGACCCGGCTGGAGATTGAACCCGGCTCGCCTTGGCGGGAGGCGAGCAGGCTAACCGCTCAGCCAATGCAGCCCTTAGCTTGTCTAGGGTATGTTATCTTTGCGTACATAAAGATATGGGGCACACGTTTAATACTTTCACCATAAAACCCATTTTTCAAGCATGCCGCAACGCATATTAAAAGTGACAGGGTAGCAACCGCTTTTAAGAAAATTTTACTAAGTAAAAATACAACAATATCCTTTGTAAAGTGTCTTTTTTGTAACGTAACAAGAGCCGTATCTGTAACAAGTTACAACTTTAAGTCGAGAAGTGTAAGTTACAGACTATTACATTCTGTGATAATTATTTCACTTAAAATAAATTAACGTGTTTACGAATTACACGCTATTTAATAAATTATCATATTTTAATTGCAGGCAAATGTTTTGCTTTTAACGTTCTGTCGAGTGTAAGAAATCGCGTCTATTCTTTTTTACTTTACTTTCCCAGGAAATATGAGCTCGTGTGATGGCACTGCTATGTACATTTCGCCTGCCCAGTTATTTTTGTAATCAACCGAACATCAGTTAATTTGTTGTTTTGCAATGCCAGTAACTGTCATAATCTCAACGCAAAAATTCTAAAAACTATTTATACTGCAATCATAAAACTCCCAACTATACAACTGTCACTGTCTGTATATCTTTCTAAATCTGTGAAATTATGTAAAATAATTGTCTGAAGTACTAACCTCAGTTTGGAGTGTAAGATGAAGTACATAAGGAAAGCGGGTGAGAATCTCGGAGCCGGCGAAGTTCTTGTTTTTGTGAATACTTTTCGTGAGTTGTTTCCTCCGGTCCAATTTATTTCATTACACTTGTTTTCGAAAGCGTGATAATTTTTTTTTTTTTTACCTTTTCTGGATGAGTTCAAGTGTTAATATATGTCTTAATTTGTATTTTACAAACAATTTTATTGAAATTTTTATAAGGTAACTTCTTTGCAGCATTACAAAAAAAATTTTAGAAACTGGTTTCCGAAACAAAATTGACTGTAAAAGTAAAACAAGAAATACAGTATATGGGGCGCTTAAATTGACTGCAATGTTATTGAAATCAGATATTTATTTACGAAACCACTAAACGTATTCTCGATATATACCGAAATACGAAAAGGAAGCGCACTTCAGACAGGGAACGAACCATACTTCCCAGCAGTTATACAACCTTTGCTGTAACGTAGTAGGATTTGCATTTCAGTTACATCTATTGACATATCTTGGAACAATGGCTGCGTTCAGATTCAGAAGCACGAGTTACCACTCACTTGCCTTGACCCCATCTTCCCTTCCTGGCAAAGTGCTCATTTGTGAATACGGACGCCTTTGCTCGTTTCCTCCTCGATTTACGGTATATTCTGTTGAATTTCATTCTTTACGGGTTTCATTTGTTTTTGTGACGGTAGCAAATGTTTCCCGCGGTCGTGCACAGTTGTAAACACTGGCAAATGAAATATTTCAAACGGTAGAGCAACGAAAACAAACCAAGGGTTAGCGAAGGGCATGGTCATGCCCCGTTGGTTGAAGTGGACATTCTGAGGGGCATTCGTGCTCTTGCTGTGATTTTGGACAGCCGTAAAGTGACGTCACGATCTTGATACGTTTTTCTACAGCGCGAGGTCAAGTAAAGGTACTAATGTGGTGAATTTGGACACGGCCAATATGAGATTTATCTTTAAATAAATTTAATTCACTCTTCAATTAACAGTAAAAAGCAAATCGTAATTTACTTGTACTTTATGGGAATACAGTTTTACAATGAATTCATATTCAGCATTTAATCGTGCTGGATATAGCGTTTCTCCTCTCCTAATCAGATGAGTTGGAAAATGTGAAATTTATTGCATGTGGGCAACTGCATCTGAGGTTGGGTAAGTCTTGAAGTTGAAGACTTGTGTGGAACTGGGGGAAAGGGACACACAACCATCCTGGAACAGGTTTGTCTTTTGGGTCAGTCTCGACGTCGCCCGTCCTCTCCGCTGATGTCCCGTGCTACACCAGACTGTGCCCGATTACCGAATTTCAGCCAGATGGCTACCACCAAGACCGACTGCTCTCCTCTTGCTGTGGGGGGTATTTACAGTGTCGTTACCTTTGGTCCAGAATCTTCTCCAAAAGCCACGTTGCACAGACCAAAGGATTACCAAAAATTCTCGCTCATCCCCTCTGGCGGGAGGGAGACGGGACTGTGACGCCAGCCTGGTCGACTGTCAGTCATTGCCCGGCCGCCCGGCTACAGGGCAGTGAGCGGGTCTGCATGGGGGAGGGGGGAGTCGAGGCAGGTCTCCCCTTACAGTGCCGGACCGTCATAACTAGCAGATAATACTGAGCCCACCTCCAGTGCGGGAGTCCTTGCGTAAGAGTATATTTACGAAGAATAATCACATTTGGGCAGCTTACACAAGGAAAGACGCCCTAGCAGCACTGCCAAACACTGCACATGTCAGTCCGTGGCGACCATCTGGTGAAAACAGCCCAGAACAAAATATTGTACTCCGTTACGCAGCCAGATCAAAGAACGTACGGTACGGTGTGGCTGTAGCCTTAGACATTTTCTTCAAGGTACAAATTCCCACACTCTAGGAGTGCAAGGTATACGATAAGGCTGAAGACAGCCTTTCGCATCATGACAGAAATAACGTGAAAAGCCCGTGGTAAAAGTCAAAACAGATATTGTTACAACATGTTAAAAATGTATGCTATTATCTGATTTTAATGAAAAAGTAATCTATATGAAAGCAGAACATTGACTAAAGGACAGATATCCGAATTCTACAGAAAAATGTTACTAATACGCAGATTTGTGGAAAAAGCAGGACAGTTACACGTAAGGCCACTGATTTTTCGCCAAAAATTCGGAGCTCACAGTAGACTTCAATACTATACATACACCTAGGCTGTTGTCATACATCCACTGGCTGCTAGTGTCGTTTATGCATTCGACCGAGCCACTCAGGATTCCGTTACTCCGGCACTGTGCCTTCGTGATTCGTGCGCAAGCAGTTAACACGGTCCAAAACATGTTTTAGCAAATCAAATAAGCTGGGCGACCCTACAGTGCTTTGAACTGTATCTTGTCTCGAAATCTTTTCGCGAAATATGACTGCCCCTAGTTATACAGAATGAGTTTAATAGGCGGATTTTGTCACCTATCGATAGGGCAAGAAGCAGTTGCAGTTTGAACTCACGCTGCATCAAGACCTGTTGACGCTCTTATCACAAGTTATAGAGATCATGGTTTGACGACTTGATCTATATAAAAATGTTGTGTCGGTTTGTTCGGACGCGTATAACTCCAAAAAAAATTAACCAATTTTCTTTCTGTTTTTTTTATGAAACTTCCTTTCGTTCCCACGAGTGTTTGTACACATTTATTTTTTGTCGGTATTACCTGCAAAGGTACTAAAATCTGCAAAAAAAAAAAGCTAATTTCTACCATGCTTTCGCGTCAGGAAGCACCTTTGTTGACAGCTGTCTGTTTAAACATTTCAGTTTATTATTCTCAATTTTTTTTACGTGTATATATATATATATATATATACTTCTTTCAATTAATTTTACAGAAATGAATAGAACCAAAATCTTCTATACCACAGCAACGCTTGGCCTGATAAGCTAGTACACTGAAGAGCCAAAAAAACTGGCACACATGCCTAATATCGTGTAGGGCCCCTGTGAGCACGCAAAAAAGCAAGACGTCGTGGCATTGACTCGACTAAACGTCTGAAGGTATGCAGGAGGCATTTCACACCATGAATCCTGCAGGATGGTCCACAGATCCATACGAGTGCGAGGCGGTGGAGATCTCTTCCGAACAGCACGTTGCAAGGCATCCCAGATATGCTCAATAATGTCCATGTCTGGTGATTTAGGTGGCCAATGCAAGTGTCTAAAGTCAGAAGAGTGTTCCTGGAGCCACTCGGCGGCAACTCTCGACGTGTGGGGTGTCGCATGTTATCGCTACCTCGGAGATGCTATGTCTCATCTCTCGTGCGCCGACTATAAAACTCCGTTCGCTAGTCAGCGTCTGGGATCTTACCTTTACTCTCCAGCCGGCAGCTCAGGCGGCTCGGAGTCTTTCGCAGCACGCAAACACATGGCGCTCCAGGGCTTCGTGGAGCCAATCAGGAAGTGGGCATGCCCACTTCAAAGGAACCGCCGTGTCATTTCGCTTCTGTGTACATATAGGCTATCCACGGCTTAATTGAGCACTTGTTGAAGTCGACCTCTGAAATATTTCACTGCCGCTACCTGCATTTCAAATATTTTTCAACGCGCGCACTGACAGGCATGCACCCAGTAAATTTGGTAACAACAGTGGGAAAATAGTTCCATACCTTAAAGTTGAATTAGAAGTGTTAGGTAAAAATTAGTGAAAACTGAAATTATTTATTTTGCCGTCTGTTTTCCTAATCCACGTAAGTGCAATAATTAACGCATTTTTAATTTTAATTCTTTTTACAATTTCCCAGTTTTACCCGACGCATGAATAAAGTGATCAGGCTCATATCAATGTTAATTTTACATATGATGTAAGAACGCACAGTGTGCATACAATTAGATCTTATGCACGGCTTTCTAAAGTGCTCATTTTGCCGTAAACAGCCTATACTTATGTTACGTCCGTTACCTAGAAGTTGAAAACAGGACGCTTACGATAACTACGATAAGTAGGTACAGGAAAATTTTGCGTTTTAAATTACCTCTAGGTTAAACTCCACTGTACTGGGTATTCTTGAGGTTCGGCATGCTGTTCAGTGATAGTTGCACCGATGAGTAGCCAGTTTCACTTCAGATCAGGCGCACAGGATTCAGGTTTGTTATTGGCTCAGGGTGAGCCTGGGCGTGTCTAACAGTGTGATCCAATTGCGTACAAAATATAAATGCATATGTTTGTAGTTTGGCTTTTACTAAAATGAACACGTGAAATTTTAGTCACTGACGATAAGAAGTCATTACCACGTGGCGAGGAGATTGAATAGTTAATGGTTCGAGCCAAATCTACGTCATGGCTCACGATTTGAGTACAGGGCATGTAACCGAAGTGATTAGAGACCCGACTAGTGACAGAGAAGTTAAACCCAAGAAGATTACATACAGCATACGCATTGCAGGTGACTGAATTTGTTCCAGTCACAGTTGTTGAGAGTTTTGAGATTTGGGCGGTTTTTAAAAACGAGGTTTTCGTAGCCGATGAGGGTGAAATGAGGTGATAATGGAGCAGCGCCAGAATGCAAGGGCGGGGGAAACGGGAGAACCACGAGAAAACCCGCCGACCAGCAGCATCGTCCGGCGAGATTCCCAATTGCGAAAATTCGGGAGTGGCCCAATTGGGGATATAACCCTGTTAGCCTTGGTGGGAGGCGAGCAGTCTGACCGCTCAGCCACCGTGGCCCCCCAGTCACAGAATAGATGATATGCAGGGTCGAAATGACGTGGTTGCAGCCATTCTCTGGTTGGCTGCGCGTGGCTCTGGGAACGGGCCTTGAGTCTGATTCGCTAATGCATGCTGCTGAAGGTTCCCTATTGGCCGGCTGGCGAGTAAGTTACCCAGATGTATACCGAAGTGCCGAGCGACGGCGATGCACGGCAGGTGCAGTGTAATCGCGGCGGGCTGGCGCGATCCGACAGACAGCCTCCCTCTGCCCACCTCTCCGTCACTGCCAGCCTCTCCGGCTGACACACGGCGCAGGAATGCGGTTCTCCGTGGACCCTAACCGTACCCGAGAGGCGCGGGGTGCGTCCACGTGGCCGCAGCTCATGCTTACGTGAGCGCTCTGCGACCCCAGCGCGGGAGCGATAAGGGCGACTCTGACACGCGCGCCTAGTGCCCCATCGCTCCTACGCGCAAGGCGCTCAACTGCCGTGCAGCGTTTTCGTCGCGCCGTGTGCACCTATGGGACTTCGAGCGGTCACCTTATTATTTTATTGGTGGAATGTCTGAAGCAAAGTTCAATGCAGGTCCCTATAGTAGTTTCGATTGTTTCCGATCAGTTTATTACGAAATACAGCAGAGTGAAAAAGCAGTTTCTGGCTATGTTGGAGGGCTCGGGAATAGTATTTATAGGGTGCGTGGTGTGTTGAGAGTATTATACGTACCTCGTCTGAAGTGTGTATTCGTTTCGTACATTTGTCTAATCGGGACACGTTTAATGGTTTAGAAAAAAAAACCGGAATTCAAACACTCTGCAACGCAGTTCAAGCGCTCAAGAGGGATCAATCCCCGCCATCTTGCATTTACGGAATTTTCGCCATAACTTACATCGCAGATTTTATATTTTATTTTGTGCGTCGACGAAGCATAGGGCATGGCTTTGCACATTTACTAAAATTTGTATTGCTAGCCTAATGTTGGTAAAATTTATATAATTGCAAGCAAAAAAAAACTTTTTTTTTTGCTGGCAGACATTAGTCAAAAATTTATCAACGCGGTAGAGTTGTAATAATTTGATACATCTTTAGAAACCATAATTTATGCTATGTCTTGCGAAAAATTTTGTTATGCATTCTTAAACGGAACTGATGGAGCAAAATAGTGATAATCCAAGATGGCGGGGCCTCGTCACTTTAACGAGTATCCACGTATATACTCAAGGTTACGTTTATAGGGACATTTCTTTGCTCTTTACAGTATTGAAGACAAACCTCACACTTGGATTCCAACCTCCAAGTAGTGTGTGTGTGTGTGTGTGTGTAGTCAAATACAAATAATGCACAGAAGTCCAAAACACGTCGGGCGAGTTGAGAGAGTTCATTGTCGCTGTACGAAGGGGTGGGGTTGTTTATTTCAGAAGTGACAGAGGCCGAGTAAGGTTAGCCGAGAGCTGCTCCATGTGTGCATATTACCGGTCGAAAAAAAAAAACGTAAGCTACTTTGCGGTATTTAACAGCGCGGTAGCAGAGAGCGATGTTATAAGTTTGGCTTGTATAGCGCCAGCAGTGTCACGTGGTTTCTGTCCATCGTTCGGCGAGCGTTCGGGAAAGCCCTCCTCTACAACTGTCTCCTCTCTCAAAGATGCACAAAGTTTATTTTCTCTTCGAACTTTACTATACGTATAGTCTATAGTCTCTGAAGCACTGTTGAAGTTCTACTTCCAAGATATTCCTCCGCCTCATGCAAACAAAGCTTTACTAAGTCTAGAAAATTACACCAGAGGGACAACTCACCACAGTCTTGCGTAATCAGTTACATTATATTTTGAATAAGAACTATTTCTTAACAAGCATTACCAACACACGTATTTTCTCCCTATATTCATTCACATTAATTATAAATTAAATATTATAATTTATAAATAGAATATAAGTAACGGTTCAATCTAAATAAAAATAAGGCACTTTTATGCTAGCACAAGTATAAAACGGTTGTGATACATGGCATATTTAGGAAACAACCAAACACGTTAAACCTAGGGAGATTTTTCAAAGGTTTCTAAAAGAAGTGTGAAGATACCGCGAATAGACAATACGTATGAATATAAGTTGAACACTGTGCATATACACATTCATCCATGCACATTCATGCCTAGCGTACGTGCGTATAAAATAGAGGAAGAGTAGCTGAACTGTCAACAAATCAGAACGTCCGTTTTAATAATACATTTATTCTTTTAACTAAAACCATTAAGGTTAAGTCATCGATACACGAAATTCTGTTTTCTTTGGCAAATGTTTCAGAATTGTATCATGTTTTATTGCACAAAGCCTGCAAAAACAAAACACAAAATAATAATTTCGCTTCGTAAAGTTACGGTTTTGTATGAATATCTGCCAATAAAAAACGTACACTCGTACGTAGGGCCTACGTTAGGGGTGAGTGAAGAGATTCTGGCTGCTCTAAACAGCGAGGTCTCGAGAGCCGATGAGGGTGATTGACGTGAGCAGAGCCGGAATGANTAACAGCCACTCTAATTTCTCCACTACCAGCACGATTCCCCCATACGAAAATCCGTGATCGACCCAGCCGGGAATAGAACCCAGTTGTTCGCCTCGTTCGGAGGCGAATAGTCTAACCACTGCACCACCGCGGCCCCCTCGTTTCTGTGTATTTACTTTGTTTGTGCCTACACACTATCCACACGTCAAGCTGGTAACTTTCGTTACTTCTGCTATCCGCGCACTTGGACGGCACTGGCCGTCTTGCTGTAGAGTAGTTGCCATGTATTTACCCATGTTTGGTTGTTTCCATAGTACGTCACGTATCACAAGCGTTTTATACTTCTGTTAAAATCAAAGTATTTTTATTTTATGTTAATTTGGACTTTTGCTTATATTTTATCTGCAACTTACAATATATATGGTTTGAAATAAATATGGATAAAACGGGAAGAAAGCAGGTGTGTCGGTAAGGCCTAGTTTTAGAGGTCCTTGCGCAAAATATTGTTAAACTGAGTACGCACAAATACGGTGCGTTGACCCTTTCGTGTAATTTTCTGTACTCAGTTAAGCTTTGTTTGAACGAGGCAGGGAATAACTTGGAAGTAGAAATTCAGCAGGGCTTCAGAAAAGTTGGAAGTAAACATGAATGGACTATATCGCAAGAACAATCAGCTGTCATATTCACGCGCCGTTCCCTTTCATAGTAATAACAGAAATACATTAATTTTACTCAACGTATTTGTTTTTTTCGTTCGGAGTTATTTACATTTAGCGTCAAATGTATTAATCATAGCTTTTTTTCTGTCAGCTTTAAAGGCTTTTTTCTTTTATGTGTATCGCGAAACAGCGGCGACACTTCAGTCTAACCTTCCGCGTCCTCCATCTTGTAGAAACACTGGTTGATTAATGCGTTCAAACACCGAAAAAAAAAAAAAAAAAAAAAAAAAAATTGTTTTGTTTTCTATGCTCTTATACTTTTGAATGCGCGCGATGTAATTTTATGTTATGGAACACTATGGGGGTCAACTAATAATTTAAATTACAACATTTTGCCTTAAAATTTACAAAATACCACCGGAACTATTTTCTGCCGTACTCACACTCTGTTTCGACTAGCCTGCCAACGGCTATTGTCACCGGCAATATTTATATTTAAGATTTCGCGAGTTCAACGACTTGTAGACTAGACCCCGTTGTGTTACGTATATGTGAACGTCTGGTATTTGTTAATTGGCTGTTGCCGCGGAGTTGAGTTGAGCTGAGAGATTTGGGCGGCTCTTGAAACGAGGTCTTGAGAGACGAGTTGCCACAGAGAGCATTCATTACTCCCCCAGACCAGGTCAAACAGCATTCGGTACGAGACGCAACCAACAATTAAGCACTCAAAAATANTTACGCCAAAGAGACAGCTCACCCGCATTCTTGCGCACTCCATGTAATATTTTTAGGAGTAGTGAAATTTTTCGAAAAACATTTCAAGACAAGTTATATTTTCAAAACACTCTTGATTGGATGAATTATTTGACATGTTAGCTGTCTGCACACGAATCACGTACGAGTCGTGCCTATGTTGCTGAATTCTGTGTGACCCGGTCAAATATGAAAACGCCTTCTCAAGCAGACAGCAACCAATGGCAGTAGACAAACTGCTGTTGAGTGCTTATAAGATTAAAGTCTACCCTGTACTCAGATTTTTTTTTTGCGAAAAATCACTAGGTCGAAAGACAGCCTCTCAGCATGACGTACACAAGTAGTCCGGATCAAAAGAAATTTTTTTTTTTTACTAATTTCACTTAACCGCTCCTGAAGAAATACAATATCGTGAAACAGTTCCGTTAAGAATTATTTTAGTCTCGTGATGTTATTCCCGCGCTTATTTCGGTAACGCGTAATTAAACGCCGTCTTGAATATTGCCGAACTGGTTCTGATATGAAACTACGTTCCTAACCGGACGTCGAAAAACAGTGTCTACGACTGTTAAATGCAGTAACGGTCTCACGAACTCGCTGGTAGCAAATTAAGTTTCTCGTGTGTTCAAAACCTCCAGCCGTTGCAGTCTCGAGATGTGGCACACTGCTAACTGTCAATAAGGGCGCAGACACAGAGCAGGTAGACAGACAGAATTGGGACAGCCTCTTCTACGCTCGAACTCCAGCCGCACACGCCAGGAAAATGGCGGCGATGGCGAGGAACGGTGGCACAACGCCGTTTGTCTATCAGCGGCTAGCAGTTCACTCGCCAGGAGGCAGCCCAATGAATGAAGAGTCGTTCTTAGGACGCAACCAATCAGACACATCCAAAACTTCGTGCAACCAATCAGTGAATATGTTGCCTAAATCAAAGGAACCCCCATACCTTTAATTTATTTATTCTTCACGTGTTCTGTGTGGGGCTGCGGTGGTGTAGTGTACTACGAAACTACTTAAGGACTCTGCACTGGACCTTCCTACACAATTTCCATCAATAAAATAGTAATGTCACTGCTGAAAGTCCCATAAATATACGCAGTGTGACGACAACACTGCACGCCATTTCAGAGCCTTGCGCTTAGTGGCGATGGCGTACTTAATGCTCGAGACAGTGTCGCCATTATCGCTCCTGCGCCTCTTAGCCTGAAAAGCAGAAAATACCTCCAGGTAGTCAGGTGCCTTAATTGATTTTTGTGTATATAAACTTATATAAAATAGCCAACTGTTGTTGAATCGCATCTTTTCTGCCAAATCTCTGCAACTCACGTCATGCGTCTTTGATGCGTGTGATGAATCCCACTTCGCGGGGTTTTAGTTTTTTAGTCACCGTGGGTAATGCACCAAGGCCCCAGATGCACTCGCTACTTGCGGAAATACCGTTACACGACGTCGGCGACCGACGGCAGGTATCTCGCCTCCTACTTGGCACAGCTGCATGCACGAGCTGGCATGTGTCTCAGACTTGGCGAACCTACTGCACGCCGGTGGCCGACTTCCAGAGGACGACTGGGGTCAACTCGCAGATCACGAGCACCGAATGAATGAAGCTCCCAGCAAGTAGACCTGCGACAAACATTGAGGTAAATCATGGCCAACCCAAGAATGCAGAGGTGAAATAAGAAATTTAAGACAATCGTTGAGACATTTTGTTCTTTCTGAACGTACTACAAAGCTAACACGGCGAGTGTGTAAGCTAAACCTCCTATACCATTCACGAACCCTGTCCCATGGTCCAATTTTCAAACGTTTCATGGAAACTGGAGCCATATAACTTTTCCAGGCAAATACGGCGGCGTTTATGACGTTTTGGGGACGTCACAACTGTCCAGCTTTATTTGACCAAACTTATCGGAAGCAGTTTAAAGAGAAACGCTTGACAGTGTGGCAGGGGCTTCACAGAAGGAGTCGAACTTTGACTGGCGTCGGCGTGGTTACGGGGCGCACAGTGGGCGGGCTACAGCGCCAACAATGTGACGAGGTAAAAACGCCCCGGGGGGACGGCTGCTTCTCATTTCGGCACTCCACTCCTCCACCATCCAGAGGCAAGGTGACCCCCTAAACCCACCACGCCTGGGTGGGTAACGGTGGTCTGGGGTTCCACTGGGAGGGCCGCTGCTCTCAGAGGCCAGATGGGACGACTGTTCGACGCCCACGCGAGCCAAAAGTCGCAACTACACACCCCTTACTGCAGTTTGTTAGCAACGTAAAAATAATCGTTAAAGGCTTCCGTCTTCCTGGTGCTTGAACTGCGCTGCGGAGTGTTCGAAATATACGTTTTTCTTACCAAAATATTAAACGTGCGTCGTATGTGCTCATCTACGAAAGGAACACACATATCAGAAGAGGGCTGTCGAGTGCTTTCAAGATGTCACGCGTATTATAACACAATTTCATTGCACTCCAAAACGGCTAAAAACGGCTTTTTCAAAGCGATGTATCTCAAAATATACGCACCAGATACGAACAAAACTACTCAGGGGGCGTGCACTGAACTCTCCTGCAGACTTTCCACCCAAAAACTATTAGGGTCACCGCTGCAAGTTCCACAGGCGGTGTAACTTCTTGTGCTGCTATTGCTATGTGGCCGTTCTCAGAAAGTAATCGTTAATTCCCATTTATTCCACTGTAGTAGCGGCCGGATATCCCCTAGGCATTCGCCAGGGAGACCTAGGGAACACGGCCACTCATTGCTGTATGCATCGTCGAAGACCCCAGCATAATGCCAAACGTCATATATTAGTAGGACTAATACCAACCAATTTTACGTCAAACAAGCTGTTTAGAATGGTGTAACCCAGTGCAAAGAATGGCTGTTCTCCTCCGGCTACGGGAGNGTCGTCGAACCCGGTCCAGAATCTTCTCTACATGTAGGGTCGCGCCGAGGAAAACGATTACCAAAGAATGGGCAACATGCGAATTTCGCAAATAGTGTTGAAAATGATACGAATGCGTATGAAAATAAAAAATTTGCCGTTTTTTTTTGCATAAAAATCGGTTTTGACAAAGTTATTATAGTATTAAAACAGTAACTTCCGCGGCCGCTGCCACGTGAATGCGGAACGCTCTCTCATTGGTTTGACGTCACTAGTCGTACGCCGGCGGCCGGCTCCGGCACGTTGTAAACACGCAGCACTAAAATGGAAGGCAACTTTGTGAAAGCGCAGTCGAACAATCTGCCACGAGTAGATACCGATATGCTACTTGGTTACTTAAATTCCCATTGTTTTGTGTAACCTGAAATAAGAGATGTAAAATTACAAAGGTAAAAACGTGTCTCATATCGCACAGTCGTGATCTTCAAAGCGACTGTAGGCCTACATCACATGTTAAAACTTATTTGTTTGTACGTTTTATTGATTTACGTATTATTATTATTATCGTTGTTTATGTTTGCAATTGCTAAGATTCAAAGTTGGAAATTAAAATATAGAATTGGTATTACATTTACAAGAGTAACACAATTGTAATGATGGCGACTGCAGAGAGCGTACTGTGTTGTCGCGCGCCATGCTTCATGTCTGTGATAAATTAACGGCATTATTTAGAAATGAAAGGTAATGTTGTGTAAAGAAAGAAGGTTATAAATATTTCCGGATTCTAAACCACGTTTAAGTATTCATAAAAAACTTCTTTCGTTTTAGGAATGTCAGATAACGAGCAGTATGGCGACAGTAGGCCTAAAGCTAGCACGCTAGTCTCTACCTGACACCGTAAGACTTCTCGAGCAGCTGCGGGCCGGTGGCGGGCAGAACGCCGCGCTGCCGGCCGGCAAACCTGTATTCCCGTGTTTCCCCTCGTTTATAACCATTATATTAAGACCTCAAATATAGTGTTTACAAACTAAAAAATTATTGCAAAAGTAACTTGCTTATATTTTTGTTTCTTATGTTTTGTGTACCCAATATACCTTTTGTTAATCTTACGTCACGATAGCTGTGTCTGCACTTTATTTTTAAACTGCAAGAACTGTACACATAAGCTGAAAATACAGCTTGAGAAACACTTAACATGTGGGATGAGATTAAATACAGCGAAGAAAATCCGTAATAAAAGCTTAAGAATTTGTTTTATTCTCAAAAGCTGTTTTCTTTCTGTTCATTTAAGGGAAAGGGTTATAAAAGTAACACATCTTACTTGAGTAAAAAGGCGTAGGCTAATTAGCGTCCATTTTGTGGGCTTAGTCTCGTAACGTTTTGTAACGTCCATCTTAGTAACTTAGAAAAAAGAAAGCAAATATGAAAGTAAGATCATTCTTGCTAAAAATTTCTAAAAACATGCATTTTAGTTTTTAAAAGTAAAAATTAAGTTGCTATTCAGCTTAAATTGCAAGGCTTATGAAAGCTAACTAGATAAAAATCAAAACAACTTTGATTTATTAGAAATTGCTGTGTTTGAAATATACCTTATAATATAAACCAACTCTTGAGCCCCAACCAAATAATTAAATGTTTAATTTTCTTGGCTTAACATCGTGACATGTTTTTATTTGGGCATACAATGTGAATATAGCCTTAATATGATAGCTGTGCTCTTTAAACGAACGTTAGAAGTAATATTAAATTAATAAAAAATATATATACAAAATTTTGTATGTTAGGCATAACTTGGAGTGTATAAACTTACAAAATGTAAAATTTACATTGAGTGGCAAAATTTTTTGTAAACATATTTATTTACCTTTACTATTATGAAATACGTTAACATACTTTTTATGCTCACGTCTACANTTGGCTTAACATCGTGACATGTTTTTATTTGGGCATACAATGTGAATATAGCCTTAATATGATAGCTGTGCTCTTTAAACGAACGTTAGAAGTAATATTAAATTAATAAAAAATATCTATACAAAATTTTGTATGTTAGGCATAACTTGGAGTGTATAAACTTACAAAATGTAAAATTTACATTGAGTGGCTAAATTTTTTGTAAACATATTTATTTACCTTTACTATTATGAAATACGTTAACATACTTTTTATGCTCACGTCTACATCACTTACGAATTGCTAAACGCGTTGTGGTGCGTATTAAACAATACCATAGTACCGTAATGAAGGTTAGGTCAGATGTAAATTGTAGATATTAAGAAGTTCAGTGTTAAAACTGCCTACATAAGGGAAACATAAACACCTTAAATATAATTACTTACGTCAAAATGGTCTTCGCAAACAGAAAGAACTTATTTTGGCGAAACATCTTCTATGTCTCGCCTAACTGCGTTAAACCACATCTTCCTGTTTGTTTCGTTTTTTGTAACTAACAAATATTTCGTCAGGTGTTTTGCGATGCAATAAACCATTTCGATGACTTTGGTATACTTGACTGTTAATTTTCTTTTTTCATTACTTCAAACAATTTCTATTTAACCAAATACGCATCACCGCTGAAGTCAACAAACACGGCGGCCGAGGTTGTATCCGACTTGTGACGTCACGGAGTGAGGAGGCACTACATGGGCGTTTTGGCGGGCGTTTCAAACGCAAAACTTTCACTCAATCGTAACTTTTTCAAAACTAATTTTTAAATCGTGATATTTTGTAAATACATTTCTAACACACAAATGAGTGAAAACTCAAGTNATCGTAACTTTTTCAAAACTAATTTTTAAATCGTGATATTTTGTAAATACATTTCTAACACACAAATGAGTGAAAACTCAAGTGCCAGCAAAACATGTGCATGGTGCCCATTCTTGCTCATCCTCTCGAGTCATCAACTCCTCCGGCAGAGGGTAGGAGGGGAAGTCAATAACCNAGCGTTGAGCAGGATAACCAAGTAACACGACGCCGTCAGCGCCCAGTGCGGAGTCCGTGCGTACCAAGGCGTTATATCTTGGTGTTTTACAATATTATTTTTATTTAAATTTTTTTATAAAATTACTTTTATACTATCATGAACACTTCACTTGGTTTACTGAGTCTTAAGTACAAGTTCTAGGGCCTAGGTGGTTTATGGTGGTCAAACTACTCACCTCCCACCTGGGCGATCCAGGTATACGCACGTGGTTTTTTCGGGGATGTTCCGTCTACCCTGCCCTTGTATTCCGGCGCCGCTCCATACTCACCTCACTTCACCCTCATCGGCTGTCAAGACCTCGATGTTAAGAGCCACCGTCGCCCCAATCTCTTCACTCAGTCACGAACTACTGGTGACTGTTGTAACTCCTTAGTCACCATTGGTAATTGTAAGGGTGAAGGAGGGGGGGGGGGGGGGAATGCTGGGTTTCACCNCCGGAACTCACTGACAACAAATTCATAACAAATGCGGTACCATTTATATACTGTAACCTGGAAGTTACTTCTTTTTATTTTCTATTCTTTTGAATGCTGTTAAATCTGACAAATAATACCACGTGAAACAACCATAATTTTTTAAGAAAAATTTATATACCAAACTACAGTTAAAATAACTGTGTATACATAATACTCTCGTTCGCGATCCCTTGACGGAGAAAAGTATGATTCCTCTATTAATTAGACATTACTAATGACTAGAGACATGAAAAATTTCGCGACTTCAATGACCTGCATGCTAGACTCGACAGTCTTATGTACAAATATGCCGATATCAACTGCACATTGGTTGTCTGCTGTCACAGTGGAAGGTGATAATTGGACACCGTTCCCCAGCAGGTGTCAAACAACGCGTGGATCAATGGCTAAAGTTATATAAACACACGTGATTGGAATTCTAGCTTGTCCTAAAATGGATCGGCGAATTTTTCAGGTCTCTACTAATGACGGCTAAAAACATATCAGTCTGCCGTCTCCTCATATACGCAGCGCTTGCCAAAACGTAAGTAGCCGTCAAGCAAAATGTCAAGTTAAATGTAACTTGCACACCAATTCGTAATGACGATGTCGCACAAGACATACAATTAAATTGAAGATGGACAGTCCATTAAATCAGTAGCTTCACACTCTAAACCTGGATCAGTGAGAATTTCACTGTTTCAATCAGTTAACAGTACCTGACTGATTCAACAGTCACTTCAATGAATTTAACTGATGAATCAGTGAAAAAAAATGCCTGCTTTCCTTCAATTATTGATTCAGTGAAATTTTCCACTCATTCATAAGTTTTTTTTTTTCACCACTGTTTTACAGTGATTGGTTTTTTGACTGATAGATCAGTTAAACAGCGTATAAAATGGCCGTCAAACAACGTTTATAAATGGCCGTTAAATAACGTGTATCAAGTGAATTTAACAACAAATAAACTAACAAAAGCAATACAAAATACTTTCTCAAATGCGTTTCGACTTTCATAACACCAATTTACGAGGTAATGTGAACATTCAGCCTTTCATTCCGTCTTTACGTCTTTCATTTCGCTTTCATGTAATCATCAGTGTGCTCTGTCTGAAGGTTTAAACTGCTAATAATGTGTTGAAGAGAGTGCATTCACATGTACTATTCGTTTCAACAGTCCTAACGGTACCAATTAAACCGAAAAAACGAAAAGTAACGGCATACAATTTAAAACCACACGCTTTCTATAAAGATATATATATATATATGACGTCTATTTTCCTTTCAGATATTAATTTAACTAGGCAGCACATATGGTAAAATAACGGTTTAAAAGCGATGTGGAAAGGTGTGTGCGAGATTAACCCCGACTACTTTCAAATTTTTAAAATTATTTAAATTACGGTAAATTTTGCAATATAAATAGTAAACCATCGTAGATATGTTTATTTCTCGTAATTTTTTGACTAAATTCAATAAAATTTTGCCACACAATGTAAATTTTACATTTTATAAGTTTATACATTCCAAGTTATGCCTAACATACAAAATTTGGTATAGATATTTTTTATTAATTTAATATTACTTCTAACATTCGTTTCACGAGCACAGCTATCATATTAAGGCTAATTCACATTGTATGCCTAAATAATAAAATTTATCGATGGTAAGCCATGAAAATTACTTCCCTATTGGCTAGCCTGCCGGCTGGCAAGTAGGTTACCAGGCGCTGATTGTCGAACGGCGTTCCGTCAGTTTGCTGGACAGTGACGCCATTTTGCTAGCCTATGCGACTGGATTTTGTGGTATAAGATGCTGTTTCACGTTTCGCAACTGTAGCCTTAAATATTCTGTAATATTCACTGCCAGTTTAATGTGCTCGGACTGGATCTTGAACAATTTTGTTTCTTATTATTATTATTTATAGTATAACCTAGTTAATTCAAATTAACTTAGACCGGAGTCGACCCGGGACAACGAAAATCCGGGTTAACCGGAGAATGTGGGAGAACTCAATTATAGACAACATAATTAAACAAATTTCTTTTATATTAAACAAAAAAAATACGCTTGAAAGATATTCACAGATTACAAACACGTTATCACACCTAACAGATACAAGGAAAATAAAGTCTACTTCTTGGAAAAGTAACTCCCAAGACTTCTTAAATTATATTTTTTTTTTGTTCCTCTTAATCGGTTTGGATTATCCGGGGATCTGAGATAAAAGGGGCGTACTTTACAAGGTTCTGCAGTATTTTCAATAAATTCTTTCTGACGCGCCAATTATTACGTGTTCCGTACAAACAGGGAACGGCGTACGAACTAATTAACAATAATGTGAAGGAAGTTCAAGAAGGGAATTTCCGTTCCTTAGAATCCACGCGTAGGATAGGACTAGGAAGTCTGCTTCAGCCTTGAACACGCTTGTATATTTCAGAAGTACTGTCTCTAAAGAGAAAGAGTGTAAAGTCTAAACACAACTAACCACTAGCTATAAACAAACGACGGTGCTGTTTGTTACTAGAACCAGCATTCTTCGACTCTTTACCCATACACGTGACTAGAACAAGCCTCTCGTCATAACTTCGTGTTTTAACAGTCGCCCTTAACTGACTCCGTTAAAAAAAAAAAATGCAAATTTGCTTCTTCACTTTTTAGTTCTTTCACGCCTGACAGCATTGCTGAAGAACGGCGCTTTTTTTTTTTTTTTTTTTTTTTTTTTTGCTGTTACAGATTATTTTGGGACACTTTATATAGCACAATCTTCGCNCGTCCCATTAACCAACCGATTATAAGTCTCTTCGAGAAACGCCAGTCAGCCAGGCGAATTTCGTAAGGTCTTCATTCTTAATCATTTCTCTCTGCCGCTGACGCCTGTGTTCCGCGTTCTCGCTCCTGCCTCCAAAGAGGATTCAGATACGTGTTTTATTCCCGACTGGACCGCACTGATGTGACAGAAAGGTGCGAACGTCAGTTACGATTCAGTGATTTTTACATACTGGCTGCAAAATTCATGTCGTGTTTTAAACCAACCCGACTCTTAAACCAATTAGGCTACACACTCGCGACTACAGCTTGGTTGTAACAGAGACACGGAGCTGACTTGCTCTCTTTAAGGAAATGCCAGCATGCATTATTATGACGTTTCTTTCTTGAGAGTAAAATTACGTCTGCTCAGAAAGATTTCCGGCTCTTCAGACTTAACTTACCATTAGGTAGGAACCATTTATTGAGATCCAACTAATTCGTACACTTCAATAAACAACGTGCGAGTGGTAACACAGAGCGAGGTTCTTGGATATGCGAAATGCTCTTCATGAGCTCAGAAGTGGACGGCAACATGTGGACCAATCAAAATTAAGATACTCACGGGAATCGACAGTAGAACATGTTAACTCACAGTATTCTCTATATTTTTCATTTAAGGACCCCTTCGGAAGGCAAAAAGTGCTACAGTTTAAATCTGATCTTATCACAAAGTATCGCCGTTTAACTAGAAAGGGGGGCCACGGTGGCTGAGCGGTTAGACTGCTCGTCTCCCACCAAGGCGAGCCGGGTTCAATCCCCGGACAGTTAACTCCGGATATATGTAAGTGGGAATCGTGCCGGACGATGCCGCTGGTCGGCGGGGGGTTTTTTTTTCGGGGATCTCCCGTTTCCCCCGCACTTTCATTCCGGCGCTGCTCCATACTCACCTCAATCACCTTCATCGGCTCTCAAGACCTCGCTGTTAAGAGCCGCACAAATCTCTTCACTCACTTTAACCAGAGAGTCTCTCATCGATTGAATGCTGCGTGCTTGTCATGGAAAAAAAATTATGTCGTCCAGCGAGGCAACGTTTCGAATCTTTTTCAAATCTCATTGTGCATAGATTAGTACTTAACTGGAAATTCACACTTTGTGACTGAGCAAATACCTGTTAAATGATANTACTTAACTGGAAATTCACACTTTGTGACTGAGCAAATACCTGTTAAATGATACGTAAACTTGTAATGTAGCGTTGTTGACACTAAGCTCAACAGTGTGTAACTCATTGTATGTATTGCCAGATATCTTGCATTCACAGTGGCANCATGGAAAAAAAAATTATGTCGTCCAGCGAGGCAACGTTTCGAATCTTTTTCAAATCTCATTGTGCATAGATTAGCACTTAACTGGAAATTCACACTTTGTGACTGAGCAAATACCTGTTAAATGATACGTAAACTTGTAATCTAGCGTTGTTGACACTAAGCTCAACAGTGTGTAACTCATTGTATGTATTGCCAGATATCTTGCATTCACAGTGGCANTAGCGTTGTTGACACTAAGCTCAACAGTGTGTAACTCATTGTATGTATTGCCAGATATCTTGCATTCACAGTGGCAAGTCATTACGCAACACGGAAACGCTGTCTCGATAGTAGATGGCGAGACATTTCCGAGAAGATGTGTCGGCAGAGAGGGGCCACAGATCTCTTAACCAGAGGCCTGGATATTGACTGGATGTTCTCCATACGACTAAGGCGTTCTGTTTGACTGTTCTGTTTGACTAAATGTCACACCAGGGTGCGTGCGTTACTACGTGGAGTTGATATATCGGGAGAACGCTTTGCACACGCTGGATGTAGGACGGTTGAANTAGTTGATATATCGGGAGAACGCTTCGCACACGCTGGATGTAGGACGGTTGAATACTTGGTAAAGATTGTGACCCAGTTCACAGTATATCTACTTCACTATAAACCGGTATCTATTATTATCCCGCTAAAAGTACATAATATAATAATGCACGTTTTAATTCCAAACCACTGCTCATTAATCAACAAAACAATAGTAAACATTCGAAAGAAAAAAAAAAATATTTTTTCCGTGACATTCTGTGCGAAGAAAGTGTTTTGGGACCGACAAATATTATACAATTAACTGATTTTTTTCTTGTTGTATGATATAATGAAACTATTTCATCCATCGAATGGAGTGAGTTAGGTTTATGACCATCTGCAATACATTATTTTAAATTATTCAGACTTCTAATATTTCACTGTATTTATGTTCATAAAAGCAAGGTTTCGACACTAATTTGCAAGCATTATTGTAAACAACAGATAATTTTTTGAAGGTCAGTGAAATATTTTTATTTTAAAGAAAGAACTACTTCCCAAACAAATTTTTCAGATAACAAGTTTAAAAATTGATTTTTTCCAATCCTTTAGAAATTAAAAAAAAATGTAATTAAACAACTTAAAATTTTCTGAAGCCCACGCTGCCCAATAAGATTTACATTCGTCACAAAATACACTTTTATTTGTCCTTTTCAAATAACCGAGGTAATGAGCTAAGAGTGAGTGTGAGAGAGAGAGAGAAAGAGAGAGATAGAGAGAGAGAGAGAGAGAGAGAGAGAGAGAGAGAGGTGTAAACCTTGAAACACCACAAAAAAAAAAACTAACATTTAGAGATCCGTTAACTACTTCTAAATCACAGAAAACCTTTTAGATGTAAATCATGTAACTTTAGGGGGTTTTTGTTCTCCTGCTGAGAGAGTGCCACAGGTGTAAAATCATCTTTTCTGTGAGTGTTCACTTCTTGTAAGTAGTATTCGTCTGCGCAACATAACTTTGTGCCATATATGTCGCTCATAACATACCCAGAGTGGTCGTAAAAGCTATATATTGTACGGCTTACCTCCAATAGTTCTTTTATACGACATAAGGTACTTCTGGTCTTAAAAGCGCAACAAGGCCCACAACAACTTATTTCCTTTGTTTCGCTGTTGTAACCGAGATACCGCTGACATCTTGCCTTCAGTTCACACAAGTCCACTGCTGACTCAGCCTTTTTAGAGATGGTTATAAAACGACAAGAAGCATTCTGACAGCAAATGGAAGTTGAGTATCCTTTTTTTTTACGTGGTGTATGCAGGTGTACACACATTCTCACACACGCTTCAAAGCGCACGTATACAAAATACAAGTTGCGGTTATTGCTGTTAGTGTTCACTGCTCGCCTCACATAACCCTAAAAGACAATCTAGAGTGCAACAATATGAGAAACTTGCTTTTCAAGCTAATTNTCACTGCTCGCCTCACATAACCCTAAAAGACAATCTAGAGTGCAACAATATGAGAAACTTGCTTTTCAAGCTAATTGACCGGAAAGTGGCACATTTGAAACAAACATTACCGTTTACAGAGAGCCAAAAGACGATTTATTCATAACAGCTTGCAAATTTCTCTTTTTAGGCAAGGTATCATATAAAAATAGAGATGGCATACAATTTTTGTTACAGTATTTGCAAGCTGCAGATACAATTCCAGGGTTTTTGTAAACGGATACAAAATTTTTNGCATACAATTTTTGTTACAGTATTTGCAAGCTGCAGATACAATTCCAGGGTTTTTGTAAACGGATACAAAATTTTTCACCGGTGTAAAACGTAACGGGCTTCCCAAAAAAATACCTTTTACAGAGAAGACGTAAATATTATGTGTTTTGACTGTGCACTTTACTCCGCAGCCGAAGACTTCCATGAAATGTTGTGGCATGCCGTATCGGGTTAATCTGCTGCTCGCGTGTNCATACAATTTTTGTTACAGTATTTGCAAGCTGCAGATACAATTCCAGGGTTTTTGTAAACGGATACAAAATTTTTTACCGGTGTAAAACGTAACGGGATTCCCAAAAAAATACCTTTTACAGAGAAGACGTAAATATTATGTGTTTTGACTGGGCACTTTACTCCGCAGCCGAAGACTTCCATGAAATGTTGTGGCATGCCGTATCGGGTTAATCTGCTGCTCGCGTGTNAAACCAACCTGCTGAATAGCAATCAGGTAACGGTGCAAATTACGTACAGCGCGGCGCCTGGCTCGCCTACCTGCCATGTGACCTTGGAGGAAAAAGTCCTGTTTCCTGATCTTCTCGCCACCTACTTTCGCGCTCTTGTTTCGCATGAAATTATCGCCTTTTACTGCTGGTAGAGAATTACAGAATGCTAGCGGTGATTTTATACATTCTGCTCTCCATTCCACTTTGTTGACTGACATATTGAATTACACCCCCCCCTCCCCAATACTCATTGCTTATCTATTCCGTCCATACATCTGATGATCTATTAATGGCGGAGTATCTGAATTTTCACCCAAAAAATATACTGAGGAAAAAACATCAACTAAAGAGCTTTATTCTCAGAAATGTTAACTTTTCGCAGAAAAATAGTGCAAAACGAACCCTTTTCAAACGATAAAAAAATTATTTATATACCTTACACTTTTGTGTGCATGCACACATATAAATTCACAGTTTCAAAACTGTAACTTCATAGATTTTGTGTAATTTAAAAACAATAGATGGCTATTAAAACGTAGATTCCTCCATCAAAAAATGTAGGAAACACCTAAAACAACGCACACCTCTGTGATAGCTAGCAAACAAGAGATTACTCCATTGCAACATGCGTGGTACTAAAATATCCTTTTCTCCTTTCCCCATTCCCTATGACTGGCCAAATCTCCCCCTTAAAACAGAAAAAGGTAGAAAGTTAAATTCGTGTATCTGTACCATGAAATGCAAATAACTTAGGGATAAAGTATGGTTTTTGGTATTCCGGGTTTATTTCCCCAACAAGCCAACATAATTTACATCATTTTCAACTTACAAGCACGAATGTTGCATTTAGGGAACGGATTCAGTGTATTAGCTCTTTAAAAATTGTGTACCAAGTGAAACCTTGTTCTGGAGGTGACAGTCCGAACTCTTATAGGATATATAAAATAGCATCATTTTATTGAACGGACAAATTTTTGTAGGGGGCAAGGCAATTTATAACAGTTTAAAACACAGTAGGGTTCGTTTTACTGCCATAAGTCTCTAGTGTTTACGTGAAGACAGGAACTGCAGAGTGGAGTGGAGAGATTTGAGCTGCTCTTAACATCAACATCTTGAGAGCCGATGAGGGTGAAGTGAGGTGAGTATGAATGGAGCAGCGCCGGAACGCAAGGGCGGGGGAAGCGGGATATCCCCGAGAAAACCCGCCGACCAGCGGCATCGTCCGGCACGATCCCCACGTCAGAAAATCCGGGAGCGACCCAGTCGGGATTCGAACGCGGTTCACCTAGATGGGAAGTGAGTAGTCTGATCACTACACCACCGTGGCCCCATCAGCAGCATTCCGGCTCCATACTCTTCTCATTTCACTCTCACAGGCTCTCAAGACCTCGCTGTTCAGAGCTGCCCAAATCTCTTCATTCCACTCCCCTGCTGCTTATTAATTTTAGTACAGTGCGTATTTGACTTTTTACTTGTACTAGAAAATTAATTAATTAGTTCATGGTTACTCGAGCAGTTCTGAAATCCCTGCTCACAATTTACTTTTATTCTCATTTCGCAACCATCTGTCATACGTAAAATAAACACTGTCAAGTGCATGGTCACTTTATTCATGCAACACACAAGCAAAACCGTGGAATTGTTAGGGAATGTAATTATGTGTATAAAACATGATACACCCTCTTCAGGTGCCATCTATTTTAACATTACACTCGCAAAGAAGCAATACACCGTCAAGTATAAAGAAAAACTTTTTTTTTTTAATTCGCTACCAACTTAACAAGAAGCCTGCGTGCCAGTGCATAGACCCTAGGCCTACTGTATCATCTTTGTTGTTACCGACAGTGATTTTTTCCAAATGTTCGTTTAAAGAGTGCTTACTTCGCGGTGAACAGACTTAAGTGGGTGATGTGATGGTGAAATGGCACAGTGGAGTGGAGAGATTTGGGCGGCTATTAACAACGAGGTCTTGAGACCTGGAAACGAGGTGGATATGGAACAGTACCATAATTAATAGGGAAAAGGGGGGGGGGGGTTGTAATAACCCCGAAAGAGAAACATACCGACAAGAGACCCCCACATGCGAAAATCAGGGAGTAAATGGAACCCGGCTTGCCTTGACGGAAGGTGAGCGTCCTAGCGCTACACCAATCACGGCCATTTCAATGGCATTATATTAAAGTAGCTGTGTTCTGATTTACCGTCGTGCAAAAACGACGAAATATTTTACGTGATAAAAGTTGTCCCAATACATAATTACTAATATGGCTGTGTGCAGAGCACGTAATATTTAATCGCATGACAAATTGCAATTTTAAGGGGCTCTCTTAGTTGTGATACGTAAGCAGTTATACCTATTGTAATTAAAAAAAAAAAAATAGGGCGTATTTCAATGTAAATATTTTTTCAGGACAGAAATGGAAGTTGATATTTTGTTGCGTATTCTTACATTTGGATATTGAAAAACGAACGCAATCGTAGAAAACTATCGAAGGCAGCAAAAATCGCTGTAAGCAGCCTTCTATTTATGAAATGTATTCCTTTGTTAAAGTGCGTTTTAAACTATAGCGACAATGCTGTATTTTCTCTAAACAGGTTGCTGTATTGAAACCCCGTATCACCGCTTAAAATTCCGAGGAAGCAGAACACACGCGAAACTTGCTTACGCTATTTCCCGTCGCCGTCGTAATGTTTCCTTACAGGGGGACGTGACCTTGAGGCATTACAATTTTTTACTATGAAGACCCTTAAAAATAAAAACTGGCCATGATCGTAATATAATGGGCGTGGAAAAGGAAGGCTCATATTTAGGGAATGCAGTTGAATTTCTCTGGATGAAGATGGAAAAGACACTTACGTGGAAAAAAATTCCTCTTTGCAGTTCGACAGGGTCGATTCTACGATGTCTCATATGCAAATGACACAAGCCACCAAATACTGTCGGCTGTATTAAAATATCGATTTATACATTTCGATTATCTACTTTATTTGTAGTAGAGTTCGGTGTTTGATTTTCTCTCCAGTTTTTCATGAGGGGAGCTGTTGCTTAGGGCCTTTCAACTTATTATCACTTTACCCTTCGAATCCCGTATCCCATTCAAAGGTTTCAAACGCTATTGATATGAGCTGCTCGTTGACGTCAGTTAGTTGATATTTCGCACACAACAGCACGTAACTGGTCTCTAGACATAGCAAAATTGCGAATTAATTAAGGTTTATCGCTTTCCGATGTTCTGGCATTGCGATCGGCCCAGAAGACAGTGATTTATAAGTCAAGTGAATAACTGATGATTAATGTTATGTAGCACATACTTTACTTTTTTGTTGTAACGAAACCGGGCGATTATCGTACTGGACTGTTTGATATAGTAGATAAATGATAGTCTAAATATATTAGTAATGTGTATAGGCCTGCATTCGGAAATTACAGGAAACTACAAACTACCACTTTTAATTTTAAAAAAATTCCACACCGCCCAATTATTAACCTTAGTAAGCTCAATAGTGTAACACTGCTTTTTGCTGCTGTCATTTCTTCACGCCTCTCGCATGCCTTAACTGGAGTTAATTGTGAGTGCGGTATGCTAACCTAGTTCATTCAACTTTGTGCCAAAGTGCAACATTTGTAACGTTGCCCTAGTAACTAACGTATCCCTCGCGTGCCTCATCTTAAATATTCACGAAGTTGTTAGCTATTAAAACAACATCAGGCGCGGTCCACTTTCCGCGGCGTAATTATACTATCTACATGTCAGTTCTGCCATTATCAAGTACAGAGGCTTTGTGGTTCTGCCGTGTCATGTCTGTAATTACGTTATGGTAATTCCCTATGTCTGTTAATTAATCGTGCTATACAATATATTAACTTATTCTTTGTGTAGATTTTACTTATCACCATTCGATTACAGTTTGAATAACCCTATTTATTTAAAACGTTAAAAAAAAATATTTCCATTCTGATTGGCTGAAAAAATAAACACCTTTCGTTTGCTGCCTTTCTCCTCCACACGCACATACACTCACGCACTCACATACACACGACGCACACGCACACAGTAAAAAGTTGAAAGTTAAGCAATACCTAATGAACCTAAATGCGGGATAGAACAATTTGTGAAGCTAACTACCACTCATGATTTCTGTTCGGTCATCACGCGAAAGTACGATTTAACCATTACGTGGATACAAACAATGAGTATCATATTATAAAAAAAAACATTCATATATTAGAATGCCTACTTAGGAACACGGTTCGTCTTTAAAATGCAGAACTTGTGCTAAGACAAATCATATACAGATTGTTACAGGATCATTGCGACAAAGTTGTAGAGGTGATAGGTAATGCGATGCGTAACAACTTTTGTCAGAGAACGGATGTCCGGGGACACCCCGTTTAGAAGCTAGGCGCCTTTGTACAACACGTAATAACGCCCGGAAGGTTGGCAGTGAGCATTGCACACAGCAGGCACCAACTAACTACCTAAAGGAAACAGGTATATTTGATGTAGTACTGTATGGGTGGTGGTAATATTCAGTAGGTAGGCGTTTGTAGGTTGCAGTGTTTATTGACTGCATGTTACATATTTCCATACGTTAATCTAAAGCAGGTGCTCAAAATGGTGGCCCTTCGCTTGATTGCCAATGTTGCAACGCCGATGCATTGCCTGGCGGACCCTCTCGAAGATGCTAGGATTGGTTTGAACCTCGTTGCATGCCGCATGTATTTGTTCTACGAGAACGTCGCGGTTCTCCACAGGCTTAGAGTACACACAACTCTTTATGTGGCTCCACAGAAAGAAATCGACTGGCGTTAGGTCAGGTGACCATGCTCTCCAAAACCACTTAACACCAAACGCGTCGGTGAGGTGTTGGCGAACACGGCGGTTGAAATTAAGCGGGGCACTATCATGTTGAAACCACATGTTCTCTCGTACGTTCGGCTGCACGTCTTCTAGAAGCTAGGTTAGCTCCTTTACGAGAAAGTTGTGATACGTCTAGCCGTCTAAATGGGATGGAAGGATAAAGGGTACAATAACTTGCTCATGGACGATGCCAGTCCACACATTCATCGTAAACTGTTGTTGGTGATGTGTGGCCCCCACTGCACGTGGATTTTCTTATGCCCATACGTCACGTATGGGCATGACTGTTGTGGGTATTGAAATAGCCATCCCTCGTAAAACACGCTTCATATGTAAACAACACACTCGATGTAAACTCTGGCTCGGCAATGCACTGCTGCATAAACCACTGTGCGAACCTCGTGCGGGGCTAGAAATCAGCTGGTCCAAGCGCCTGTACCTTTTGCACGTGGAATGGATGTTAGTGTGTGCTGGCGGAGCACTCTCCACACGGAGGTGTGGCTGACGTCCATATCGTGAGCAATCGCACGTGTGCTCGTGGACAGGTTTGCCTCAACTCTGTCCAGGACTTCCTCTTCAAAATGAGGAGTACGAACACCTCTTGCCCTGGCGCCCTCGTGCCCATATTCGTGCTGTCGCTGATGTAGCCTCCGGAGCAGTATGTGACGTTCCTGTCGTCTGTTGGGGAAGCGTTCCTGATAATGACGCGCTGCTACGCTCCCACAGCCTCTAGCTTCACCGTACAGTACGTGCATATCCGCCAGTTCTGACGATGAACAAGCGTCCATGAGTAGTCTGGTGTACGAAGCGCAGTGACGGTGAACACACAACAACTGTTTCGACTCAGGCAGCGACAACGACGCAGGTCTGTGTACTGGGATGCGGCGAAGGAAGGACTTGACGAACTGCGCACAGCACACACGGTCCAACGCGGCTCTCAGTCAATGCTTTTGACACTGCTTACCTCTTCGGCACAGAGGCGAAGCTCTGTAACCGGCCCTCATGTCCACTAGCTTACAGATGACTGCACGATCCACAGCAGGCATGTGATAGGCGCGCCGTGGAATGCCTGCCTCTCACGTGCGTGGAACTATCTTACAACGACGCCTGGCGTCTCAACGGAGCGTCTCCGGACATCCACTCTATCCAATAACTTTGCACTAATGTGCGATACATGGCGAGCCCGACTAGTTGTGTGCGAAAAAGTGTTTGTTACAAGGACAACGAGGAGCGAGCAGCTCTCACGGGGGTTGACGACGGCGACCAAATGCCCGTACGCACCTTCGTGGCTCTGGAGAGGCCACGGTGGTGTAGTGGTCAGACTACTCGCCTCCCACCTGGGCGAACCGGGTTCGATTCCCGGCGGGGTCGCTCCCAGATTCTCGCAAGTGGGCGTGCCCGACGATGCCGCTGGTCGGCAGGTTTTCTCGGTGATCTTCTGTTTCCACCGCCCTTCCGTGCCGGCGGTGCTCAATGCTCACCTCACTTCACCTTCATCGGCTCTCGAGACGTCGATGTAACGAGCCCTCCAAATCCCTTCGCTCCACTATGCGACTCTGTAGACGGCGAGTGCGGAGGGAAGGTCTCTTCAGCGCGCACACGCGTGCTCGTTCCGCAGCCAACCTTCCCGCCCTCCTCTTCCCTTGCCAACAGACCTTTATTTCCCTCCCGCTGCTCAAGGTGCCAATTGGAAGACGACTGGAATTACTGGAGAGGCTTCGCGCCTATCTATCTCCTTCTACTTCCCCCGCAACAGTTCAATTACACAGGCAGAGCAGACACTTTACCGGGTTATTACTGTCTGGAGCCTTCCTCCCAACTCCCCCCCCCTCCTCCCTCTCTCTCTCTCTCTCTCAGCCCATGCACCACGGGCAGCCAATTATCGCCTCGCACCCAGGCCGGAACACGTGTCTGCACCTATCCGCACTCCTTTATCGCCGACCAACAAACTCCTCAAGATTTCGCCAACACTCGCACATCAGATCGTTGGCGATAAACAATTTTTTTTTTCGCGGGAACATTTCGCTACTCCATCTGTTTCAAAACGCTACAATTTCGTTTTGCTTTTGTGATGTGGCATCTCTCCTGTTTTACGGCTCCAAGCATTTTTTAGTACGCGAATTTAAAGTGACTTATTTTTGTTTACGACAAAGTCGATTAAAGAAAAGACGTCTCCCGTAGAAAAGCGGTTAGCTACGTATATTGCAGAATGCTTGTTACAAGCTGTAAGTACCAAAGTATTCTAAGTGTTAAATTGGATGGAACAGCTATAATTCTTTTAAAAAATGTAAGCAGAGTTTTCTACACTCAAGAGTTTAACGGGACATTCTTCATCGCATAGATACACATTAAAAGACAGGAAGAAGAATGGCCGTTGAAAAGTACAATATACGAGAAAAAAAAGCCACGTTTACTGTAAACCTCGGCCGAAAAATTGATGAAACGGTATCTTCGGCACGCAACCACGAACTAGACGAATAACGTATCTGTATAACCCATGGCGCAGCAAATGTTAGGCTACCTTCCACGAACAGACGGTGTTCGTAGCTGTGGGTCGTTAACTCGGCCCAGAATGACAAACAAACGGTCGTAATCCGATCGCGCTTTGCCGACCTTTCTTCTATATCACTGAGAACGAAACAGGAAATTTATAGGCCTGGCCAGAAAAATAAATAAATTATGTACCTAGTTGAACACTTGCTGCTTGAAAAAAAACCTTGGTGATATAGTTATAGTCCTTTCGCGGTTACTTCCAACTTTGCTGAAGCCCTGCTAAAGTTCTACTTCCAATATATTCCTTCGACTCATGCAATCACAACTGAACCGAGTCTAGGAAATTACACCAAAGGGANCAGGAAATTTATAGGCCTGGCCAGAAAAATAAATAAATTATGTACCTAGTTGAACACTTGCTGCTTGAAAAAAAAAAACCTTGGTGATATAGTTATAGTCCTTTCGCGGTTACTTCCAACTTTGTTGAAGCCCTGCTGAAGTTCTACTTCCAATATATTCCTTCGACTCATGCAATCACAACTGAACCGAGTCTAGGAAATTACACCAAAGGGANAAGTTCTACTTCCAATATATTCCTTCGACTCATGCAATCACAACTGAACCGAGTCTAGGAAATTACACCAAAGGGACAGCGCACCGCATTCGTGCGCACTCAATGTATTAGTGTTTTGCATAAGAACTATTTATTACTAGGCATTACCAACATACCTATTTCATCCGTGTTCTTATTCATATTAATTGTAAATAACATATTATAATTTATAAGTAAAATACAAGTAAAAGTTTAATTTAAACAAAAATTAGATACATTCGTGTTAACAGAAGTATAAAAGGCTTCTAATACATGACATATTTTGGAAACAATCAAACGATTCATGCATGGTGTGTTTTTTCAAAGGTTTCATTCATAATGTGTGAGGAAACCGCAAATGGATTTTATCTACTATGACAGGGGGGGGGAGGCTCCCGTTAAGATCTAACACCGGCAACTCAACACAAGCCAATAAAAAGTAAACAAAAAAAATTAGGCGCAGTTAAAGTTAATTCTACTCAAGTTAGGNGGCAACTCAACACAAGCCAATAAAAAGTAAACAAAAAAAATTAGGCGCAGTTAAAGTTAATTCTACTCAAGTTAGATACAAAAAACGATATTCCTTGTGGGAGAGTTTGGAAAAGGGAAAATTTCTGCCGTAGGATGCACTGGTGCTCCAAAGAAGTCACTTTTAAGCTAATGGCATATGGATAAATTATATACATATTTTCANGGCAACTCAACACAAGCCAATAAAAAGTAAACAAAAAAAATTAGGCGCAGTTAAAGTTAATTCTACTCAAGTTAGGAACAAAAAACGATATTCCTTGTGGGAGAGTTTGGTAAAGGGAAAATTTCCACCGTAGGATGCACTGGTGCTCCAAAGAAGTCACTTTTAAGCTAATGGCATATGGATAAATTATATACATATTTTCAGTATTGTCCGCCAGAGTGTGCTAGTGTGGGCAAAATATATAATGGAAAAATGTCGACCTTCGGCACGGTTTCTCATCTGATGCCAGAAGTGAAAAATCGCTCTCTCACCCCTCATCTTTTAGCATTCTGACTATATATATATGTTTAAAAGTTAGTGTTTGGCCCGAACTGTGATATATAATTTGACCCAGACAGAACTTTTATTATTAACTTTATTTCTTAGGCCTAACTGTTATTCACACTCTCCAATGATGTTTACAAAAGCAAACAGTAAAAATACAACTGTGATTGGCATTGGGCAAGCTTAATTCAATGGAAAACGTTTGGAATTTAAGTAGGAGAAAAATACAGCTGTCATCAAAAATAACTTTGTACTTTCCTTCTTTCACTGAAGGGAAGCCCTAAAAATTATATTTATAACAATTTTACTATAATTTCTTTTTATTCATTTGTGATATTGTTACGCGCTGTAGTTCGCACCGGCCGCGAGCTCCCGTTATGCGCGGTCCGGTTCTGTGTGAGCGTAGGGGGGGGGGCACCTCGACCCTCCCCTCTCCTAGGCAGACCCGCTCGCTGCCTCGTCGCCACCCCCCTACCTCGCCAGCCGGTGGAAAGACTGATGGCGGTGACGTAGCTGGCGTCACAGACACTCCTTCTCCCCCCTCCTTGATGGAGAAGCCGACAAGTCTAGAGGACGCGCAAGAATATTCTGGAAATTGGACCCTCGGCGCAACGCAGCATTCAGAGAAATTTCTGGACGATGGCCTACGACCCTGTAAATATTGCAATGGTCAAATGGCCGGCAGTCTGGCGGAGGCCATCTGGCTGAGTGTGGGAGCGAAGTCGAGGGAGGTGAGGGACGGACGACGACGGGAGATTGCGAGGCGACGGCGGACGAGGTGTTCGTGGTGGGAATGGACGAGAGGGCGTGAAACAAGGTTCGTTAAGGGATGGAGGTTTTAATTAAATAAAAAAGTTAATTATTGTGTCCTAATTTTATTTACAATAACTAAGAACAAAATTCTTTAGACCCAAATTCTCACAATAAATTGAAATCACTGCTATCTAAAATTAATCACTTCCATCAATACAATTTATAATTACCTCAAATAAATTAATGTCCCAATAGACAGTGTAACGAAAGGTATTCATTTGTTTTATAAATTATATGTTCATATTTGACAGTTCCAATATTTACTATAAATTCGTATCACATGTTCATTCAGTCCCACATCAGTTTAGTCCAAGTCCCACCAGTCCGGAATGTTCTAGAGTTCTCCGAGCGCCCTCGCGCACAGTAGCCTTCACTCGCCGTGCGAATGTGTCAGTAATATGTAAATTCGTGGTATAGCGTGTATAAATCAATTTCCTAGACTGGAGCAGCCGTACATTTGCATACTACAGTGTCGACTGTACGGCAGTTGTCAGTGTGGGGAGTGCGAGTGGGACGACGGGAGAAGGTAGGCAAAGCGCGCGTGTGGTCCGGCGTGGGCGAGGGCATTGTGCGTGGCGGCAGACGTGTTGTCAGGGCGGGTCCCCTGTAGGCGCCGGCACAGCAGCGAGGCAACGCCCCGCAGAGAGGTGTCCCCCCACACAATGCCGCCTGCCGCATGGCACCTGACTTCACACCACCTGTCGCCTATCCCGTCCCGGCCATCTCTCCCGGCAGCTCGTCATCGTCGTAACTCGAGATGAGGCAGGCCGATCATTCGTCTCCTCCACGCGCGCCCAACCTTCGCCTACTCCAAAGGAACACAAACTGTCTAAGTCACATGGTCTACATTTACGAACGTGTTTGGGTATATCTTAATTTTTAACGACAATCACTATATTGTATTAATAAAATACTTTTACCTACTTGAGTTTGATCGAACTGCATTGCGAATCGGTTAGAGCAAGTGTACAGACATCTCAAAGCACTTGTTCTCTTACCAATATTCTGACCTCAAATATAGTCCACGCCGTTTTTGCTAGTCGTGCTGGCAGGAAAGTAATTCAATGTTGGGACCCGGAGACTGGTTGTGCGCAGCCAGTGAGATCCGTCTACCTCATCTGTAGTCTATGTTCCTCCTCGTACTGCCGGGCGTGCTCGCTTTACGCCAACCAGCTGCTACAGCCAGGTGAGTGAAACTCTGCAAGCCCTTTCTAGCCACCATTTTCTGAGGTCACGTGTTGCAAACAAAAAAAAAAAAAAAACAATGGATATTTATTTGTGTTTAAAAATTGTAAAACTTAGGAGAAACCAAAATACCGTTACACGCAGGCCC
Source organism: Clitarchus hookeri (assembly GCA_002778355.1). Classification (NCBI taxonomy): domain Eukaryota; kingdom Metazoa; phylum Arthropoda; class Insecta; order Phasmatodea; family Phasmatidae; genus Clitarchus; species Clitarchus hookeri. The sequence goes on from NQII01000654.1 coordinate 269,629, forward strand.
CCGTACTGAGGGCGGGCACTGTGTAAACTGGTTACGTGTGGAACAGGCTCTGTAGAGGGGTGACCCACCTCGACCCGCCAGGCAGACTTGCTCACTGCTCCGTCGCCCGGTGGCCGGGGAATGATTGACAGGCGACCAGGCTGGCGTCACAACCAATACTCCCCCCTGTCAGAGAAATCGACAACTTAAGGGATGAGTAAGCATTTTCTGTAATCATTTTGTCGGCGCAACGTGGCATTTGGTGAAGATTCTGGGCCAAAGCCGGCGACACTATAAATACCCCCCACGGCGAGAGGAGAACAATCAGTCTTTGTGGTAGCCCATCTGGCTGAAGTCGACGATCTGGTGTTGCGAGGGACATCAGCGGAGGGGACGGACGACGTCGGAGGTTGCGAGATGACAACCGCGAGTATCTGTGTGGTGTGGTCAGATAAGAGGGCGTGGCACCCGACGAGTAGAGGACTTCTGTGCATGGGAGCACTCGGATCGCTCTAAAATATTCCTGACTGGTGAAATTAGGAGTGAACTAATGTGGGACTGTATGAACATACGATACGGACTTTATTGCAAATATTAGAACTGCCAAATATGGCCACATAATTTATATAATAATTCTATAGTTTTTGATACACTTTTAATTGGGGACTAGTTTAGTTATTTATTTATATTAATTTCTTAGAGTTGATTGGAAATTGTATTGATTGAATTTGTTAACTGTACATAGCAAGTGGTAGACATTTATAAATCTTTTATTTTATTAAAACCTCCATTCCTTAAAGAATTTGGTTAAGCACACTGACTTTGAGAAATTGAAATAAAAGGTATAATACCTTTGCTCAGTTCATTTCCACAAGGTGGTCAGAAATATAATTTAACTTTTAATATACAGCTAATTACATAGCAACCATTTTGTAACTTCTCTCGATAGTTGCACAGCTGTGGCCTCATTTGACTTGTTACTTTGTGCCTTGCCTGCTGTTTTGTTTACCAAGACGAGATCGTTGACTTTCTGTCTGGTGTGTTGGAAGGACGTTTACAATACACGACGAGACAGCGGCCACCTCTTGCCATTGGTTTAAACATGTAAACTACATTTTCTTACGCTGACCACATTCTATTATCAATAGGGCCACCTGTTTTTCGCGAAAAGATTTAGCATACGTACAATTTCCCTTTGATTATTGACCACGTGTCTTTGTAAGGAGACAGTTCCTTGCATGCAATGTTGTATACAAATAAATTTACTTAACAACTATCATATAATATTTATGTCAGGATCGTGGTAAATGGAGCTCCATAATCTCTGACTAACCTTCTGGGAGACAGGNCGAAAAGATTTAGCATACGTACAATTTCCCTTTGATTATTGACCACGTGTCTTTGTAAGGAGACAGTTCCTTGCAATGTTGTATACAAAGAAATTTACTTAACCACTATCATATAATATTTATGTCAGGATCGTGGTAAATGGAGCTCCATAATCTCTGACTAACCTTCTGGGAGACAGGNACTATCATATAATATTTATGTCAGGATCGTGGTAAATGGAGCTCCATAATCTCTGACTAACCTTCTGGGAGACAGGCGTGACTTGTATGTATGTATGTATGTATGTTATATATGATAGTAGTTTACTAATTTACTATCATTCAATATTGAAATTGTGTTTTCCAAATTTATTTATTAATGTATCGCTGTAAAAACTAAGTTGTACCCGGGCGAAGCCGGGCATGGTCGCTAGTAATTAATAAAGTAGAAAATCAGAAGAGATATAAACACAGTTTGTTTGAATAAGGACAATTATTTAGACTGACAATATTTAAACGAATAATTATCATTTAAATTTATTTCATATGATTAATTAAGACGATGGGTATAGTGAGTGCGGTGTTTCAATAACGCCAGCGAACGGCATATTCAGTGTCGCCTCCTGACTACAGCTGCTGTAAGCAAGGGCATCCAAACAGTGGAGCGAAAATGGAGTGTAGAGTGCGCACCTAAGATGTGAATAGCTATTTCGTATGCCAACATTGAACTGCTTTTCTGCCAACACGACTATTATAAACGACGTGGAAAGGATTTTATGTCCTCTAACGTCCTCTTACCAAGTTTCGGTGCGATTAGATGAAATTCAAATTGATAAATGTATTATATTTATATAAAAGGAATTGTCTTTTAAAAATTAATATATAAATAAACACGTTCGTCACTGTTTACCATGTGACTTTGGCAGTTGTACTGGTTTGGGATAGGTCGATATTGGGTACATGGGCAGACAATGAAAAGGTTTACCTCATATTTAGTCTGTGGTCGAAACCTTTTCCGGTTAAAGCGGAATATTTTCCAACATCGAGGATTTACCGGGACTACAACAGAACCTACATTGCAATCTTTTGAATTATAATTTACGTCTCGGTTTCGCTATACTACTGCCACTTATTTATTGCCGGTAGTCGCTAGTCAAGAATTAATGAAGCTTTATAAGCTAATGTCATCCAGTTTCACGCGAAAACTTTCGTCAATCCTTCTCAAAAGGTATTTATTGCTGAATATGTATAAATATACACATTTTACAAATATTTCGTACTGAAGAAAATTAAAATCTGCAAAAAAATTATCTGTAGGTTAAGGCGAATTGTTTGTTGCAATAATTTAATTTGGACGGACTTTGAAAAACCATTGCAAATCATGTCTGCAAGAGCTTGCTTGGTCTTTTACTAACAATTTACGCCTATCTGTGTCCCTGGCCTAATTACAGCAGTTGGCAATGCACCGTACTTAAGCCAGAGTAATATAAGACACGCATTCTAGATTTTATTTTAGGCATAATGTAGCAAGTTCATGTATATCTCCCTGTTTGTTTGAAAGCATTAAATAATCAGGTGGTGTTAATTAGGAAACGTAAAAATGCAATTTGGAATTTTCTGTGAATGACTGTCATGCCAAATAGGGGAAAACAATCATTTAATTGCGAATGTTAAAATAATATTTAGGAAGTGGATACCGCCAGAAAATTTCATTCCACTATTCCTCAGAGCATTTTTTTGATCAACCTACAAGCGTCAGTATTAACAGACGGTTCATAATATATGGTTAACGCAGCTACCCTAATAAGCAACAATTCTAACCGACTGTTAAACTAAAAGGCACTTTCCTTAAAAGACGCCTGTTCAATGATACTTTTGCCTCTACTGGAAGCACTGATATGCATGCGGTCTTTAACTGCGTTGAGCAGAAAGAATTAAGGAATTGGTATTTTTACCGGCCCCAGCTCAACACGTAGAAAATGTATGTTATGGTAACTTCATTTCTTGCTAATTCAATTTTGCTATTCCAAACATTTCTGCATAATGACATGTCAATCTCTTTTTCTGGTTAATTTATCACTTTTGAGATCCCATCTTTAGATACAATATTCTGCTCATTTTGTAATTCTTCCGCCAAATGTGAAATAAGTACGTATTGCCTTAAAATTCTAGTTTCATTCAGTATTTGAAAATTTTCATCTTGAATCACACGAGTATGAGGGTATTTTTTTTTACACTGGTGAAAATCGTAAACAGTTCGTGAAATAAAGTTTTTATCCACATTAAAAAAATTATAAAACAATACTGTCCGATGGAGTTTCAAACACAGTCCAAAATTAACAATTCAATTCACGTGATATGTTTCTCTGCGTTTAAATAACCTAAGTATATGAATGCCTGAAAATAGTTCGTATAAAATTTTCTTTCTTTAGGTAATTATTTAAATATTACGTCCTTTTTTTTAAAGCAATTAAAAGTTGTCATCGTCAATACCATCCGTCTTTGTCGAATCTCAAATCCATTTTCGAAAGAGTTTTAAACTCACGATCGTATAATCAAGATGGTGGGGCACTTTTCTAGTTTCTTCATGGACTTATTTCAAGTAGTTGACAAGGGGAGCGCTCTACGCTCTGAAACTACAATGTGATTGGCCAGGTATGAAAGCTGGTACGGAAACTTCAACGTAAAGTAGGACAGGTCTTATTACCAAACCTGGTATGAAATTAGCGATGTTAATATCTAAAAAAAATTATCAATATTATTTATATTGGTTATTTATAGAAGTATCATTTTACGGAACGATATATCGAATGAAAAATATAGAATTTCGGCACATCGACATATAATATTTTTTATATTAATTTNATTTTACGGAACGATATATCGAATGAAAAATATAGAATTTCGGCACATCGACATATAATATTTTTTATATTAATTTACTTGGCCAATGTAAAATTGCTTGGAATGTTATATATTGATGAGACAAAGCATTGCAGAAAGATGTGGCGCCTGTTTTCGGTGCATGTTACCAAAGTAAACATAGTAATGTTTTAATTCGGTTTTTGTACTCAAAACAGGGTTTATTAAGAGAGAATTAAAAAATATTTTATTTCCGATACCTGTAAAAAGATGTTNGTTTTTGTACTCAAAACAGGGTTTATTAAGAGAGAATTAAAAAATATTTTATTTCCGATACCTGTAAAAAGATGTTGATTTCGATAAAATATCGTTGAAATACAACGACGATTTATATCGATATATCGTTGATATAATATCGTCATTTCGATGTATTGACATGTTTTCAACATCCCTAGTAACAAATATGGCCGTACAAGGCGACGAATACCATGACGGGTATAATGGCCGCTAAGTCAGACCTCGCGGAAGCTATTAGGGAACCTGGTCCTGTGTAATATGGCCTATGGCTCGCGTATACAACGGACTTTATTGTCTAGCTGGTTGGTGAAGGAATCCGCGGAATTCCGAGGATTCTGCCTATGAGTTAGCACCCTACCTCGCTGGGGGAAGGGAAGAGAGTGTATAAGAGAAAGAGAGAGAGAGAGAGAGAGAGAGAGAGAGAGATGTTCATTAAAAATTGATTTTTTAAAGACAATTAAATCAATTGATTTTGAAATCGATATTAAGGTTGCAAATTTTTCGGAATCGATTTGGATTGTCGTATTTATGGATTGTTCTATTTTTATGAAATTTCATCTTTTTTTTGTCAGTAATATTTTTATGGTGTTTTGGTTAATAGTATTTCTGGCTGTATCAATTTGTCTCCAAGGCCATGGCACATCCTAGCATGTAGAATTGACGTCATGTTCGTACAGCTGGCCCGAAAAAGATCGAAAGTAGATTTTTTTCCGTCCGATTTTCTATGCGCATTTATAATCTTCGCGTCCAGCTAGATTGACGCGAGAAATCGACTGATTGAGTGAAGCTCAGCGTGCGTGAAGAGCCGCGGAGACGGCCGCGGGCTGGAGTGACGGAGCAGGCGGGACGCTCAGACCTGCCCGCTGGCCGGCCGCATTCCTAACTGCTTCCCCCTGCTGCCACCCCGCTGCGCCGCTAGGTGCGCCCTTGTCGCGCGACTGCCGGGCTGCCCGCTAGGGCGCCCTTCCGAAACACTACTCCGGGCGCTGCCGTTCCAAAGTCGCTACTCCTAGAAAAGAGCAACGGCGGACACGGCACCAGCAGCCAATGGAGGTATAACAACAGCTGAGGTGTGTGTATAGTATTGAAGTCTACTGTGTGCTCCGATTTTTACGCGAAAAGTCACCTAATCATAAAAGTTACATCCAAAACTGCAGCAATGTACGCAACTTAACATTGAAATCAACAATACGAATTTTTACCATCCGTTATTTGAACATGCACGCCAAGAGCTAGTAAAACATTTACTTTAGACTGTTTTTGGGGCAGCCAAATAATAAAGTTTACTCGCAGAGTAACTATTTGCAACGCCGCCCTCAGGTGGCGTTCCAGAACAGTAAAGTAAAGGGGTTTACACAATTAAAAACTTAAAACAGTAAGCAGTAAGCCGTAGAATTTTTTTCCAACGCATTGGCTCAGGCAGAACTAGTCCAACACAACGAAGTTGCTACTGATTACTGCAGTGAAAACGTTTTGGAACTCTTTAAGTTTAGGCAATCACCGAAAAGCATACATTTAAATAAATATTTTAAAATTTTTTTTATTTGAAATTGTACCCTGCAATACGAATAATAAACAACTGTGTCCATTTTGATTGACTACAGTACACACTAAGGTGTGTTCCTATTGGTCGAACTTAAGCAGTAACGTCGCTATCGTGTCAATTGAAATTTGAGAGCCTACTGTTTACTGCGTAATGTCTTAAGTTTTGAAACTGTGTAAATCGCATTTTTACTCTGAGTAATTTGCTGGAGTAAACGTTTTACATGCATTATTTCTACGAGCAACGAAGTGTAAAGTGAAATACAGCGGGAAGTTTAGTTGAACTAAGCGAACTGAAGAAAATGTGCACATTCTGATTACAGAGACAAATGGAAAAAGGACAAATGCAAAGCAATAAAATAATAACTTTTAAAATTTACAATGTAAGTTTTATATACTGATACATTTTTGGACATAGTATTGTGTAGATCATGTTAAATATAGCTAGAGATGATGGTTTATCGTAGGGAAAAGTTAACTGCTTGCTAGGATTCAACGTACTGTAAACATGTCCGACAGTTTTCGTTCCTTATTGGCTGTCATGCATGTATGAAGCTACTGCCCCACTTCGCTGGGCCAATGAGGATTCTGATACTATAAGATAGAACGTTCGGGATATGTCTGCAAACAACTTAGCCGAGTCAAAACTTTGTTCATCCTATCACGAAAGAATAAACTAGTGAGTGTGTAATAGGGTATATGTTAGCTCAAAAAAATTTCGCGGTTTTCCATCATCTCTAAATATAGCTTATTATTTATATAATTCTATAAACATACAATTTTTTTAACTAGGGATATCCGACATCAAAAATTATTCTTATATGCAGTTTGTTTTAGTTTCTAGGTATACTGATATCAAAACTTTCGGAATATCCGATCTATGGGCCTTGTTGCTAAGTTTTTTGATGGCGGCATTGGGATGGAAGGAAAATTTCAGTTTACCTCTTAACCTTTACTTATTGAATTTGGCGTGTAATTGAAAAAGATATCCCTGTAATTAATTTAGAATAATGGATATTTTACTGCACATACATCTTCAGGTAATGAAGTAAGTCCACTCATCAGAAAGATTCATTCATGTGTTTACTTTCCCGCCAGTGACCTGAGAGTTTAATCGGAATAACATGCACATTTCACAGCACAACTTACACAGTACGGACAGTTCCTAAAAATATAGTTACTGCTTCATTGATGCCATTAACACAGTTACTGTGTAAATACNGACCTGAGAGTTTAATCGGAATAACATGCACATTTCACAGCACAACTTACACAGTACGGACAGTTCCTAAAAATATCAGTTACTGCTTCATTGATGCCATTAACACAGTTACTGTGTAAATGCTGCCAAGTAAAGTTTTATTTCTGTGAGCGCTTTATTTTTTCAAATCGCCAACATTCCCAATATGTCAAAATTTTGAATTCCTCTTTAAACAACGAAAACGGCCTCCTGTTGGATAACGCGTGTGTACATATTTTGGTTTGACTTGATTGTTAAAATGTATCATACGCGGAAAGCCGAAAAAATATAGGAAATATATTGTACCGAAACTTAGAATATGAACATATTAAAATTAATAATCTCAAGGAAAGAAAGAAAATATCTCAAAATGTGTTTTACTTGATCGTTTCTAAGTTATTACACTCTAAATCCGAAACAGTGAGAATTGAGTCAANATATCTCAAAATGTGTTTTACTTGATCGTTTCTAAGTTATTACACTCTAAATCCGAAACAGTGAGAATTGAGTCAAATAAGTGAAAATAGTGAAAATTGAGCAACTGATGATTAGTGCCTGATAACTAATTTAAATGATGGCTATATTACATTGATTTGTTTGCGATTCCCGCTGAATATCGAGAATTCCACTGCCATATGTCACCTGATCCCAGTTAATTTTCTTGATTTGCCAGTCGGCNGATAAGTGAAAATAGTGAAAATTGAGCAACTGATGATTAGTGCCTGATAACTAATTTAAATGATGGCTATATTACATTGATTTGTTTGTGATTCCCGCTGAATATCGAGAATTCCACTGCCATATGTCACCTGATCCCAGTTAATTTTCTTGATTTGCCAGTCGGCAGTAGCTTATCAGCTGACTTTCAGTGAATGCTATTTCACTTATTGATATCACTGATTCGAGCTTAGGGTGTAGGCACGTAGTTAAGAGCTCGCCTACCTGGATGTGTTTTCCACGTTTGAGGCCGAGAAGCGTGGGAGCGATAAGGACTACACTGCCACATGCATCAAGTGCGCCATCGCCGCTAAGGTTATGAAATGGCGTGCAGTGTTCTCTTCATGCTGCGCGCACTTATAGGACCTTGACCGGCGATCCTATCATTTTATTGGTGAAACGTTTGTGTGCAAGGCTCGATGCAGGGCCCTCGAGTAGTTTTGTATGCATCTGACGTGCATATTTTTAGATAGGGCGCTTTGAAAAAGCTGTTTTTAGCTATGTTGGGGTGCTCCGAAATGGTGTTTCTAATATGCGTGACGTATTGAAAACACTCAAAAGGCGTCGCCTAATGTGTGTGTTCTTTTCGCAGATCAGCACTATTTAACGCATGTTTAATAGTTTCGGTACACACTCTGGAACGCAGTTCAATTGGCAGGTAGGCGGACCCCTTAAGGAGCTTCTCTAGTTGTCATAAGATTTTCATTGTAAGCAGCTCTGTCTATTCTAATTTTTGAAAAAAATTATGGGATAATTCAATGTGAAAATTGATTCAGGACAGAAATGAAAGTGGATATTTGGTTTCCAATTTATAAATTTGGTTATTGAAACAAAAATGTGGTTTTTGAAAATTGTCAAAAGGAAGCAAAAATCTCTATAAGTAGCCGCCTACTTGTAGAGATTTCGCCTGTTCACGGTGTTTATACTTCTGTAAAACGGTGTTTTAGACTACAATGGCAATGCTGCATCTTTTCTGAACAGGTTGCTTTATTGAAACCATACAGTACCGCTTAAAATTCCGAGGAAACGGAACACAAGCGAAAATTGTTTATGCTATTTTCCATTCCCGTCGTAACGTTTCCTTACAACGCGACGTGACCTTGAGGCCTTTGAAAGAAATGAAATACAGCGTGAAGTTCCTCCATTAAAGTTCATTCACGTATACGTCCAACTTTTCTGAAGTCCTGCTGAAGTCCTATTTTCAGGATATTCCTCCGGCTCGTGCAGACAAAGCTTAACTGAGTATACAAATTACACCAGAGTGAAAACGCACAATATTCGTACGCACTCAGTGTAATAATATTTTTGCAAAAGAACAATTTCTTACTAGGTATTACCAACACGCCTATTTCCTCGCTGTTTTTATCCATGTTAATTATAAACGAGATGTAATAATTTATAGATAAAGTACAAGTAAATGTTCAATTTAACCAAACATAAAGTATTTATATATTATCGCAGGTATAAAATGGTTCAATTTTTCAATGGTTTGTTTAAAAAAGGGTGAAGAATTGAGTTGAGAGATTTGGGCGATGANGCGGATAAATCCGGGAGCGACCCGGCCGGGGATCGAGCCCGGCTTGGCGGGAGGCGAAAAGTCTAACCGCTCAGCCACCGCGGCCCTTAAAGGGCGAGGAGAAACGGCGAATAGACCGGGAGGCGATGGCTGAACGTGAAATGAGAGCCCGCGGTGTGCCGAGCCGGGACTGGGAGAAGCGCGCATCGACGGGGGGAGGTCGGCGATCGCACGGCCACAGCCCGCGAGGGACCTCAACAAGGACTGCGAGGGCGGGACCCACGCGGCGGCGAGTAATACCTCTCTCGGCCGCCGTAAATCTCGGAGCGGCGCGGGGCGAGAAGTTGTCCGGCCCCGCGGCCAACGGCACTCCTGGGAACGTCATCCATCTCCGCCGTCGCGGGAACCGATAGGCGGCGCTGATACGCCGTTCGCCCGAGAAGGATAAAACCCACACCGGGCGGCGCACGTCTATAATAGCCGCAATCACGGGGACGCCTTAATTGCCATCCGCCTGGCGAATAAATACTTCTGTCAATTATTAACAACTCACAGAAGAAAAAAAACAGGATGTACGTATATGCCTATACAGTTTCCTCTTCATCCCGGATTCCAAGAGATCCGCCTGCCTGCAGCTGTAGTCCATTCAAGGTTACTTCCAACTTTTCTGAAGCCCTGCTGAAGTTCTATTTCCAGCTGTTCCTCCGACTTACTCAAACAAAGCTTAACGAAGTCTTAGAAAGTCGCCCTAAAGGGACTCAGTTTAATAATATTTTACACGAGGACTATTTCTGACTATGTATTACCAACACAATTTTTTTCTCCCTCTTTTCATTCATAATACAATTTATAAATAAAATGTAGTGAAAGTATAATTTAACCAAAAATAAAATACCTTCATATTAAAATAAGTATTAAATACTTATGAAACATGCCATATTTAGGAAAGAACAAAACTCGTCTTACATGGGGTGATTTTTCTAAGTTCTATTACGATAAGTGTGAAGAAGCCACGAATATACGATAGTGTAAAAGCGGTTACTGTCGCTGTTGTGGCAAAGACACAGGCTGGGGTGACGGGTCCGGGTGCGGGGGAAGGGAAGAACACGTCCAAGGAAGCATCACCTCTTCAGAGGTATCCCCCTTCCTTCTTCACACCCCGCGCTCGTCCTCCAGACAGACAAATGACTTGCGCCGCAAACCGGAATACCCTGCTGTCCACCATTCCTGTCTTGCTGTCGTCGTTCCCTCTCGTTCCTGTTTTTCCCAGTTCCTTTCTTTTTTTGCGCGTGGTGACTTCCGCCTGCCTTTTTGCCCATTCGCGCTGTCTTCCTCGTCCACCAAGTTGTTTCTTGGAAGTCAGCAGACCGCGGTCCGTAACCCCCTGGTTCTTCCTTATTCCCTCCTCAAGCACTTGGTTCCTCGTACTACTGCCAAGACTTCTTCCTGTCGTCGGCCTACCCTGCTCCGGGGGCGTCCCCGAGATGACGTCAGGGGTGTGGGTGGGGCTCCGGCCAGACCACACGCTTGGTAAACTGAGTGCCAGGATCTCAGGCCCTGTGGTAGGACATGCTCGGTGCGATCTGGTAAATCAGATCGGGACTACGCTCGGTGCGGCCTGATGAACAGGTCGGAGCTACGGATTTGGTCAATTTCGGTAAGCGCTGGTCATGTCTGCGTTGAGAGGGCGTGATCCCTCATCCCCGCCTACTGGGAGGCCGGGGTGCGGGATGGCCTAACGGCTAAGAGCGCCCCGTTAACAAATAAGAGCATGGCTCCNCCGCCTACTGGGAGGCCGGGGTGCGGGATGGCCTAACGGCTAAGAGCGCCCCGTTAACAAATAAGAGCATGGCTCTGGCTGTGTATCATACTTATATACTTATATGTCGTCGGCCTACCAATCCCCACTCTGCCTGCTCGCGACTCGTCATCGGCTTGACCGAGGTACCGCAACGACCTGTGGAGGGAATACGCGGTAGAGTGCGCGGGACGGATGCGCGTAACCACCCTCCGGCCGTGTCTCAGTTGGTACAGAGAGAGAGAGAGAGAGCTCTCTCGTGCTCTCGCTCCTTCGCCGTCACGTCATAATGGCATCATGGAGAACGCTCTCTCGACGTTTCGATTCGTCGGAGATAGCGCAAGAGAGCGAGGACACACAGGGAGAGCACGCACTCGCGCTCTCTCGCACTCTTTGACTACGCGTCATATTTGCTAATAGTGTTCCAGCTTTTGGAACGAGGTTATAGTAGCTTTCAGGGCCAAAACCATATCGCATTTTACCTGTAGTCTAAGTGAATAATTGAGACTGATTTAGTCAACGAAATAACATGTATAACACGTATTTATAAATATATTATAGATAAGTACGTTTTTTGTATTGTCTCGGTTTTATCACCTTCATATAGTTTGCATAGTTAAATACAATTGCAGTAGCACGACTAAATGCATAAAACAAAAATAATAGTATTTTATGCCCTAACAGTAGTGTTACAATTTTTGTGAAATTTTTCGAACATATATAAAGCATTTGCAATAGCTATAGCCGTGATTATAGCTCGACATGATATCGCGCTGTTTGCGTGACGTCACAGAGAGTGGTTGTCTCAATTTCACCGAGCGAGAGCGCAAGAGAGCGCGAAGTAGTGCTCTCTCCATGTTGTGGGAGAGAGCGTTCTCTCTAAAGAGTGCTCTTTGAATTGAGACACGGCCTGCGTGTTCCAACACTGGTCTGCTCTTCCTTTTTGTCAATATTTCCATCGAAACATGTACAGGATCTTATGTTGGCTCAGTGCTTATTTAAGTGATNTGCTCTTCCTTTTTGTCAATATTTCCATCGAAACATGTACAGGATCTTATGTTGGCTCAGTGCTTATTTAAGTGATTGCTTTTAAAACGATGTTCCGCTTCCCGTGACCAGGTGCTTAGCTAGATGGAAGGGGCAAGGGTGTACAAAGCAAATATTTCCAGAGGGGTTCCATCTTTAAAAGTTATTAGAATGGTTAATAAGAAAGCGAATTNTGCTCTTCCTTTTTGTCAATATTTCCATCGAAACATGTACAGGATCTTATGTTGGCTCAGTGCTTATTTAAGTGAGTGCTTTTGAAACGATGTTCCGCTTCCCGTGACCAGGTGCTTAGCTAGATGGAAGGGGCAAGGGTGTACAAAGCAAATATTTCCAGAGGGGTTCCATCTTTAAAAGTTATTAGAATGGTTAATAAGAAAGCGAATTAAGGATTGGTGGCCAAGCTGACATTTCAAATTATAATTTTTCTGGTAAGGAAACAATATTTCAATTATTCCTAAATATTATTAATACTAGACCACTGGTACCTGTATTGCACAGACTGCCAGCTTTTGATACAGAAATGAATAATTTATTGCCACTGATCGTACACGAAACACTCTTTTAAATTTCTAATACGATTAAGCTACATTTTATAAATTAATTTTTCAAATTTACAAATTATAAGTTAATTATATTTAGGCTAGTTAACCACTGGCTCAAATTATCTCTTCAAAATTAAATGTAGAAATTTAGCCAATTATTACATTACTCTTGCGATATCAAATTTAAACGACATTATTTTTTATTTAAAATAATAATCATTGCATAGTTTGGCTACCACTTAGTCTTGCGATCGTATCGACAGGTGGGAAACTGTGTTACCTTCCCACAGTAGCATATTCCTCATAGACTGTACTGTTGCGGGATACCTGCCTCATCCCGAATGCATACCTTAACCCTTTAATGCCCTTTGTAGACAATCGCCTGCATGTTGCACAGGAAGGTTATATTTGACCAGTACTGTACACTACGAGGATCATTGCCCAATGATCTTCCCTGGAGGTAACTGATTATAAAACTGTGCTAAAGCTCTGTGTTAAGACTGGTCAATACCACTAAAACAGNTGATCTTCCCTGGAGGTAACTGATTAGAAAACTGTTCTAAAGCTCTGTGTTAAGACTGGTCAATATCACTAAAACCGCAAGATGGCTAAGGGCGACCCAGGTGCACTAATCACATGCCTCATCGCCTCTATGAGCAACGCACCCTACTGGCGTGTAGTCTTTACCTCGGCAACTCGCCTCTTGAGATTCTCAGTGGTGACATTATCATTTTACGTTGTGATAATAAAGATAAAATTGGGCTGCACATCACTAGTCAAAGTTAAACAACACGTGTTTTCATGCCTAAAAATGATTGTGAAGACACCCGTTTATGCCATTTCCCCTTTAAAGAAATACGCACTAGAAAGGAAAATGAAAAACTGAAACGTGTCGGACGTGGAACTTTTTTTAAATTCTACTCCTGGTTGGACATATTCTACGCAGGTGGAACAGTTTATGAATAAAAAGTTTTTTCCTGGAGCTCTGCATTCGTTCGGCAGCCTAGCCAGGCAGAACTCTTAAACTGGAGTTTGAACTATTTTGCAGTATGTTAAAAAAATACAGGTNCGTTTATGCCATTTCCCCTTTAAAGAAATACGCACTAGAAAGGAAAATGAAAAACTGAAACGTGTCGGACGTGGAATTTTTTTTTAATTCTACTCCTGGTTGGACATATTCTACGCAGGTGGAACATTTTATGAATAAAAAGTTTTTTCCTGGAGCTCTGCATTCGTTCGGCAGCCTAGCCAGGCAGAACTCTTAAACTGGAGTTTGAACTATTTTGCAGTATGTTAAAAAAATACAGGTTTTTTTTTTTACGAAACTACTTTACACGCGTTATATATGCTGATGTACGACTTGAGAAGATACGAAGGCAACACCCACATTACAAATACTATTTTCGAGCTCTCCGGCGTAGTTGGAAACTGCCTTTTCACACTGCCGTATCACAAAATGCACTGATCGGAAATACAACTAGTATAAGGGCATGTACTGAACTTTGCTCCAGACTTTGCAGTAATGAAAGGGCCTCACCTTAAAGTCATGTAGTTCCAGCGATACAACGGGAACACTGAACACTACTAAAGAACCTTGCGTGTATATACGCTGGTCGATGTCGCCCTTATTGCTCTCTCGCTTCGTTGTTTCGAATGCCCCAAAAACAACTCCACGTACGCAGGACTCTTAATATGCACGTTAGGCCGTCGAACCAAAGTTTGCAAACTGGTTTGACCCGGGCCACGGCGACCGAGACCACGAAAGAAGAACGAGCGACCCCTGGCGACCCGAAAACCGGCTTTTACAAGATGCTGGTAACCTTTGCATTTTTTCCTTTTCTCTTCACGAACGCGCAAAAATCACCACCCACGAACGATTGACACGGGTCGTCATCTTTCGGCACGAGTAATAGCTGGTACTTTCGTCGGAGGACCCACCCGTCCGGTAGGACCGGGTCTCGAGGGGAGGAGCTCTGGGGAGGTTGGGATGAAGCTCTTTGCGACCCCGCCCACGACGCGCAATGATAGAAGACGGAGAAAAAAGAAAGAAGAAGGGTGAGTTGGGGCTAAACATGGGATTTTCTTCCGCGGCGGCGGCCAAAACGTTTGGACAATAACAAGCCGTCATTACAGGGGCCCGATTTAGAAAATTGCCGCGATCACAACTGCCGACTGTGTGGCTGGGAGCGGGGAGTTGGTGGTCAGGTTTTAGAGGGGGCGGAGGGGCCGTTTACAACGGCGAGACGTCGCGATAGCCCAACATTACGACCCCGGCCCCGACGGTGATTTACCGCCGCAGGAAGTGGATGGAAGGGTTCGCTCCACAGTCTGCTGTTTGATCTCGGATGCTCACAACTCCAGGGTCCCGTCTGCACACACAGCTCGCCGCGACTTCGTGTCCACGCAGGCGTCTCCCCGGAGGTCACGGTGTCTTGCCGTGATAGTCTGTTCACACGCTTTGAATGGAACCTGTGAAACATCACTCCACGTATGACTCGTTAAATTGTTTCCTAAATATGCCACGTATCACAAGGGTTTTATACTTCTGTTAAAGGAAAAAGTATCTTATGTTTAGTTAAACTGAACATTTACTTATGATTTATCTTTAAGGTGGCCGCCTGTGTAGGCCGCCGAACGGTGTGCAGAGCTCCAGCAGAAAAAGGTTTTATTAAAAAACCGTCCAACGTGTCTGAGTGAGGTCTGCTTACGAATAGCAGTTCCTGCATTTCTCTCTAAATCATGTTTTCGAGATAGTGAAAATGGCTGAAACGTGTGTTTTCGCGGTCATTTTTAGGTATAAACATTCCGGCACAATACATTAAAAAAGGAATATGGATGTGTATTAAACCTTAAATATTATCATTACGCCATAAAATGGTAGAGTTTCCGCTGAAAGTCTAATAGAGGCGCGTTATCGACGGCACGACTGCACGCCAGGTCAGAGCTTCGCGCGTAGAGGCGATGAGAGAGTTGATGCAGATGTTTCGGTCGCCCCTAGCGCTCCTACGCTTTTAGGCCTCAGACGTGCAAAATTCCTTCAACCAGGCAGCCACCTTAAAGTATATTATTGCACTTATAATAAATATGAATAAAAAAAGAAAGAAAATAGGCGTGTTGATAATGCCTAGTAAGAAATAGTTATTATGCAAAATATCATTGCAGTGAGTGCGCACGAATGCTGTGCGTTGTCCTTATCACGTAATTTTCCAGGTTAGGTCTAGCCTGCTTCGCAAGAGGCGGATGAATATTCTGGAAGTAGAACTTTGGCAGTTCATTATGTGCTAAATTTGCCAGCCCGCAGCCCAGCCAATAGGGGACCCTTCGCAAAAGACAAGATCTTTTATATGAATAAAATATTTTCACGTATTTGATTTCAACCAAACTGCATTCCGCCAGAAAATAAATAAGTTCACACACACGTATGTTCTCCTTGTTCAAAAACAAAGATCCTAGGAGTAGGAGCTGTTGGGCCCACAACTGAAAGTTCTGAGTATTTGTAAGAACTGTTTCTTGCTTCGTCAACAAATCTCGGGGTGCGTGGTACTTCTTGCAGTGCTATAGCCAAATTATAAAGCTTTTCACACAATGCCATAGAAACCATGATAATTATATATATATACTAATTTTCTGTGTTCCCGTAAAGGGACAATCCCAATTAATCGAGACGTATTATCACCTTAGAATTGAAACCCTCAAGGAAAATATAACTTCAGCGAAGTCGTACGGCAAAAAAATGCAGACAGGAATGCGATTCAGACTTGCCTGTCGAATCACAACGCTCCCAGTTTTCAGATGTCTTACGCCTTTGGTTTTAAAATGTCTTTTCATGATGAGGACCTAATTTACAATACAGCGGAGATTACAAACAGCGGCACACTGCCTGAAATTGGACAGGAAATGTAGTCAGTCAGACACAAGGCTCACGCCCAAAGCCTCGCTCAGCCAATCAGCGAGTTGGTACGGCTACCTCAAAGGAACCTCCGCGCCACATCGGCTCCGTTTGCTCGCCTATTCTGTGCCACACTGAGGAAAATAATTGTTTCGGTATACCAAATATATTTGTTTGCGTGGCGTTTGTTTCAGCTAAACGATATTTCGTCGGTACAACCAATCCTCAGTTCCTTCAAAAGAAGGAAATGTGTTCACAAAGCCATATTTTGTTGACAGCCTTATTTCTATTGGCCCAACACAGAGGTTTTGTTAATTCAAACGTGTATTTTGTTAGATGAACAACATTATTTTATTGCTTTTCAAGTTTTGTTTACTCAATAAAAAAATTGTTGGGGCAACTAAATATATTATTGACCCAATACAAACTAGTATTTTGTTGGCCTTTCTCTCAGGGTATAAGCGGCTGTTTCGCTTCTCTGATATCAAGCACTCTGCGGCGGAAGGCGGAAGTCGACGGGATCTTGTGATGACAGTAGGCTCCGAATCGCTCAAAACGTCGAAGTTCCGTGTCATACCGCGTGTGCATATCGAGCCATGAGTGAATATGGCGTAGAGCGATCTCGCTGGCTGCGCAGGACGAGTCCCCGCGTCCCAATATTGAACTGCTCTTCTGCCAGTACGACTTTCATAAACGACGTTCAGTTTGATTCAATTATTGGTGAAAGTATTTTATTCGTATAAAGGGTGCCGTCTTTCGAAAACTAACATATAAACAAACACGCTCATCACTGTTGACCACGTGACTTTGACAGTTGTGTTGGTCTAATGTAGGTCAATGTTGGGTACGTGCACAAAGGAAGCATAATCGGTCTACCTCATATTTTGTCTATGGTCCTACCCTTCTCGCCGCATAAGCGCGACGTCACCAAGAACGTCTAAGGATGTTATACTAATAGACACTGAACGTAGGACATTTGGGTCGTGTTATAACTGGCACTTTCAGTTTACTAAAATGTCATGTGACCCAATTTTCTGTACTAAATTGGTGACGTATTTGGTAGTTTATTATTTGGTTTTTAGTATGCAACGAAACGTGCTGAACACAAATCTACCAAATCCTAAATAGCAGCCATATTTATTTTAACCTAATGTGGCGAAGAAAACTTGGAGACGGCCTCATATTATGCAAATACATATTTTGTTATGAATTCACGTAACTGAGTAAATATATACATAAGCAGATAATTTAATTACAATGGTACATTATGAAATGTGGTACATTTGAGTGTAAACATATACAAATAAATATTTCATACATGCGTTTTTTCCCCTCAAAATAATTAATTTATTTATTTGTAAAAATAGTCTTGTGAAAATTACTTGCTAAATACTGTGTGTTAAGCAATCCTTAGTTTCAGACGACAGTTTTTCTCGACAGACTGAACCATACTATATTACTAATTACCTGATTATGAAACTGTCAATTGAAACACGAACTTGTTGTTTTCCGAGGTTGGAGAACCACGAAAGGAACTCCATGCCATTTGGTGCAGCCCGTTGTAATTAAACTCACAACATTCCGGGTACAAATCGTCATGATACCCACATTGTAGAACACAGCTGGGGCTTAAATGGGATGGAAAAGCGGTATGGCGTGAATGCAAATAGGTACCCGTGGGAGCCGACACCTTGGCTAGGAACGATGCAACCACGATACCAACACGCTTCACTCGTACCTCTGGTCACAGGTGCTCATGAATACAATGGGAGTGCCGGTGCCTCAGAAGTTGCTCAAATAATTACACATTGATGGATGTTTAGCCAACACATTTGCTCGTAACATTGAGGTCTCGAGGGAGCAGCGCCGAAATGCAAGGGCGTGGCAAACGGGAGATCCCTGAGGAAACCCGCTGACCAGCGGCATCATCCGGCACAATTCCCACATGCGAAAATCCGGGAGCGACCCCGCCGGGAACAGAACCTGGTTCGCCTAGGTGGGAGGCGAGTAGTCTGACCACTACACCACCGCGGCCCCTTAAACATAGGTATTTTTGGAAAATTGAGCTTTGCTATATAATTCACACTCAATATTTGCGGGTTCACCAACTAGCCTACTACTCCGACAAACTTAACTTTCTCCCTACAACAGCCTTGGAGTCAGCGATGGACAAATTTCTTTTGTCGTATCGGCCTGGTTGCTGCCAGAGCAAATAAAAATAACATAGGATCGTCTACGAGTGTCACTAAAACATTTACACTACAGTAAGTCAATATGTACAAACTCGTTCGTCGCAGGAATCTCTACGAGTAGCTCAGTTCAGGTCAACTTAATTTGCTGAGGTATATTTTGGCCGCATTACTTTTCGGTTAAGTGAGTTTAGGTCTGGAAGATTTTTTTCTGTAAAGCTAAATGTGTTGCTTATGATGTGGCATATAGGTTTTAATCACACGCCTTTTCAGTTTCATCGTTTCATTTTTTTAAGTTATGAATTTCGATATAAAATATTTTTATCAGATTACTTTAGTCAGACATATTTCTTTAGCTGCTGTAGGCGTATCTTAAATAGCTGCTAATTCGATGCAAATCATGTGTTATGGTTCTGATGATGCTTCGATCTAAATTGCCTGACGTAGTCGGCCATTATAAGCTACTTACCGTTTGGCAGGTGCTGTTTAACTTTTTTTACCTGTTTCGGTGAGATAAGAAAGTGGCCTTATTACACGTCACATGCAAATTTCATGATGGTGACGTCTGGCATAGCTTGAGCTTCATTTTAAATTATTCACAGAAATCTGCACAGCAGTAAACTGGCAAATTATAAAACGTAAACTATTTAGACCCCATGAACACCGACAGAACTGAAAATCGAAAGTACCGGCACGATAAATGTTGGCATTTTTCTTCCTCCTCTCCCTCCCAACATAAAACGACTTTTAAATTTTTTTTTTCGGCATACAAGCAACCCACGTGTATTTGCCGTCAATGATTTTCTCGAGATTGATTCGTTTGGCATTACTTATACGTGGTCAAATATTACCTTGCAGAGATCTGTCAGAAAGGACAATCCGTTCAAGTTTTTAGAGTTGCTACTGTTTCAAATTTTAAAATACCTTACTCAATCCTCTGTCTGAAAGAAATTATCAAAATGTCGTCTGGAGTTTTCGACGCCGTTCTTCTGGATGTGCTTCGGCGAACGACATCTGTTCCACGAGACCACCGAAAGCAAGTGCGAAGTCAAATGCAGCGACGAAAGGGATCCAGTGTTGGAACCGTGAGAGGATGTTGTGAGGCTGGCACAAACATCCCAAGGAGGCGCAAGATGATGACAGTGCAGTTGGCTTCTCCGTCGATAGCACTGCCGATGTTGAAACTCGACAAGTGGTTCCAATGGCAGATCACGCAGCACGCAGAAGCCCGAACACTGCGAGTAGATGTCTCATTCGGACAGCTGCCAGTGTCTAGGTATGAGCTGCGAACTAATGTGCTATGCCACTAAGCATAGGCTTGCGCAGCCGTTGTCATAAGGGTGTGTACAACATTAAAGAACCGCCGATGGCCACATAAAAGTGGTGGTCCAGAACATTTTACCCGATAAATTTTTANGTGTGTACAACATTAAAGAACCGCCGATGGCCACATAAAAGTGGTGGTCCAGAACATTTTACCCGATAAATTTTTAATTTTATTTTAAGGTCTAAACTAGCGATAAATTCGCAAAAGTTGTACCAAAATAGGATATTATAAGAAGACAACATTTCGTATTATTTCTGAAAATAATCATGGAAAACATTGTGAAAAACTAATTTCTATAAATTTGAAAAATGAAATTAATCAAATTAACGCCAAGCCTGTCCTGACGAGACGGACCAATCAGTTTCGGTATTCCTAAGAATCTCCATTACAGACCAGCGTGCTCTTAGGTTTGCTGAAATTCCAGAATAACAAATAACTCTCAAAGACCACAACTTTAAACTAATAAATATGCTGGTCATAAGGGTGTGCCTGGAATCGTCCTGCACACACCTTGGGCACGCCTATGCGGTGGGCACTCGGGAAATTGCGTAAACAACGCATTAGAGAAGCAGGAGATTGCATATTACAACTTTATCACCAAGGTTGGCACCCAAACGCTTCGTTCTCAATAAAAAGATCACCACAAGTGTTTCCATGGACCACCTCAGTCCTAATGTCCAAAATTCTCCTCAGGAAAACACTGCCACAGAGCAAAACGAAGTAATAACTCCTCCGGTAAAAGCATAAATATTGGTATTGAGGGACAGTGGTGTCCTGATTCCTGGTACTCCACAATGAAATTCCAGTTACATTTGCTTAAACGTGAAATTGATTCAATACTGGTATACGAGTACCCTAATTATTTTCCTTGCCACGTCATCGACCATAACATTAAGTCAAACTTGAAATATGAAGTCTTCATCCAGTCATTAACAGACCATACTTCGGGACAGCTGCTGCTCACTAAAGTTCTGAGCGAGACTGCATGTGAAATATGTATGAGGTAGATGAAGTGTGAATCAGGTGACCTCAAGTAAATAGTAGTACTTACTTTATACACAATTAATTTTTGTTGGAACATGAAATATAGACTGAGATTCCACACCGATATTCTGCAAGCTAATGGTATATATTTGGCATACTGCAGTATTTTTCATCNAAATATAGACTGAGATTCCACACCGATATTCTGCAAGCTAATGGTATATATTTGGCATACTGCAGTATTTTTCATCGTCATCCAGTTTCCCTGAATTGTGTACGATCTGTATGCTAACACAAGTTTTCTGCGATCTATCACTCTTAGGCATCGTCGTAGAAAACTGGTATGTACTTGGATGTANTGTATGCTAACACAAGTTTTCTGCGATCTATCACTCTTAGGCATCGTCGTAGAAAACTGGTATGTACTTGGATGTAACTGAGCATATGGACATACATGGTGTTCTGTTGGATAGTGTACTTGTGAAAAAAATTCTGAACACAGACTCTTTGCTGATTACAACAAAATAATCATACTTACAAATGAACCATGATTAGAATTTACAAGCAGGCATGCAAGAATATTCTAATATACAAATGGGTTTGAGACCAAAAAACATTACATGTAGCCTACCAGAAGAACTGTAGATACTTCCGAAGAAAACAAGCAATAAACCAGATTTATGGCAATAATACATTTCTCCACTCTTATGGTGGGCTCAGCATTATTTATTCGGTGGTCTAACTAGTCTAGATAATATCAGCGTTGTGACAGAGGGAGTCCGACCTATCAAGGAAGTTGAAACGGATGACATTCTTGAGAAAGCAGTGAGTCTGCTGTAGCCCCTTTTATGTTAAGTTCCGAAAAATAGTCCTTTTATATTTTTGAAGTGTAGTTACCCTTTTGATATAGAAATTAAATATGCATCCCCTGCTTACGACAGAATATATATTGCATAGTTTAGTATACATAGACACTATTTTTTTATATTTGATATAAAGAGTGATGTTGGAAATGTAATGTAGCACTGTAGGGTAACATGACTGCCTTTTCTGCCAAAGGTAAACTAGGATTTGATGCTTACTTCTTTTGAATTGTACAGTGCCTCTGTCTAGAAGAACTGATGGGCAGGAATTGCCCTTTAAAAGTTTTTGGGAANACTTCTTTTGAATTGTACAGTGCCTCTGTCTAGAAGAACTGATGGGCAGGAATTGCCCTTTAAAAGTTTTTGGGAATCACTTACATGCAGTAATTGACACGCAGAAGACATTCCGAAAACACCTAATATATTTGGATGCTGTGTTACGTAAGGTGGATACTGCCGTCTTGAATCTAGTTTCCAGAAAGTGTCATCTTTACCAGAAGAAATTTATGTCCATAGACACTAAGTCCGAGTATAAATCGAGTTTTGTATTGGCCGCTGAAGAAAATACACAGATTCAGATTTCTTTGGTCTTTGTACTTTTCACTGTCGGCCTGTGTGTGGATTTTCCGTAATAGCCAAGCTACTGCGTGAATTACATTTTTCTGAAATTATTATTGTACAGGTTTTTTTTTTTGGCAGCGGTGACATTAATACCACAATCCTGGTACTACTTACAGACAGGCATCTTATTCTGCGAACAAATCACGCAGCATTATGCTGCTTATTAAATTTGAAGAGGCTTTAAAAATGCCTAATCATTGCACAATCTTAAAGAATACTATTTTGAAGTACAGCTCACACCCAGTTATCTTCAAAGTTAATGTGGATGCACGATCTCAGAGTTTGTGTGGACCATCCTATCACTGGTGTGAGTGCTCGGAAGGAAATAACGACGACTCACTGATTGCACCTCTGCAAATGGAAGAGAAAGGGTCGTCAATAGAAGCAACAGGTGTAGTCAAAGTTGATTCGCCTGTCAAATCGTATTAGACACGATGGGACTTCCATACCACGAGGAATGGCGTCCCATCCAAGACTGGCAGACTACTCATGAGAAAAACACACTTCTCCAGCTGTCCTGGTCCTCCCAGGAAGTAAGATTAAGAAAGCACTGAAATCAATTAGGATTTGCGCATTTAAATCTGCGCCAATTTGAGAAAGGGTTGCACGTCTGTCACGTTTAATGATTCTCGTCAGTCGTCGTTTGTCCCGTTCGTTCACGATCTTTGTCCGGCCGCAGCGATGTCGAAGATGTGATGTTTTACCGGATTCCCGATATTCACGGTACAATCGAAAGAGCACCCCGAAAACTATAGGAATATGCTATCTTTCTTTATTGGTCAGTCTGGCCAAATCAAGACGCGAGAAAAGGAAAACTAAATAATGAGTTCATGGAGGCTATCTTCAGTGAAATTATAACCCTAATTACTCGCAAACTATTTATCCTATTAAAATTATGCTGTTGGGTTTCCAGTTAATAACACCCCAGATAATCTCTGAATGCTAACACAGGAAAGTGTGCCGAGAATTGACGTCGGGTGACGTGTTCGTTGAAAGAAAGAGACGCGGACATCGAGTACGAGATCATCTGTGGAAGTACGATGCTGGAGCCCTATTTGTACGCGATGTTTCAGACCAAAACAAACACAATTCTGTTGCTTCTAAATAAAGCATAAAACTTTGCAACAGTATATTAAGTTGAAGATCTACTTATTCAAATTAGACTCCAACTTAACTGAGAGTAAGCACGCATCAGCGAAGAACCAGAGTAATGTGAATGTGGGACTTGCTCGTGGCAGTGCTCGAGGTAATTCCAGGGGAGCCGAGGGCACTGCTATGGACGCAACGAAACAAATATGAGCATTCTACTCGATATGTGTCATAGTGGGCGCAGCTCGTTATTTTTTAATTGTTTACTTTTAAAATACATTAAAATTATTTAGCACATGACTATGCATATTATTTTAACATAACCGCAAATTAATAACATTTTCAGACCCGTTTTAATTCATGCTTTCAAGTCATACATAAACGAAAATTTTTCATGGGTGCAGCTTAGCCGATACAGAACGTGTCATTATTTGATGTTTTTATGGTGTTTTTTCAAGTGCCCCTTAATGGCGCATAGTCTTAGTGAGGGGACACTGTTGATACAGGAATTGGGAAGGAATCGGCCATGGCCCGTGTTAAGGAACCTTCCCAGCATTCGCCTGGAGTAATTCCGGGAAATCGAAAATAGAACGATAGCACCAGGTATCGAACCCGGGTCCTATCGAATGCTTGTCGAGTGGTTTACCACAGCGCTGCCTCACAAACTGGGCTACGCAGCGTTCAAAAACGTTACCCTGCGAGTAAACCTTTCTCTTTGGTTGTTACAGAACTGCAGAGAAATTACTCCGAGCATCTTGCCTGAGTAAAACTTCTACACGCACTATTTCAGAGAGTAACGACGGCTAAACTGAAAATGGCAAATGGCGGGAAGTTTAGTAAAGTTAAACATACTGAAAATAAATACGAACATTCTGGTTACGGACACGCACGGGAAAATTGCAAAAGACATATGATAAAATTCATATTTTAATTTAAAAGTTATCTTGGATAAAGGTTGCATTTTTATATGTGATCTTTATGATGGCAAATGAAGATGTTTATGTATATAACAATTTTTTTTTTTTGGTAAAGGACGAATTTCAGGAAAGTGATTTTTTGGAAGTTGCTTAATCAGTACATATTTGTGAACACACCGTGCTATTTATATTATGCTTATTCCAAAACCACGTTTACACTCGCTGTCCTCAGCTGTTACTCTGTGTTACTTGTTACTACTCTCAGAGCAGCATTTCGGAACGCCCCCCAGTGAAATGTTCGCTCTGTGTTGGACTGCAACGACGCTGCACGAGCCATCCACCAACCTGGGGCAGCGGCGCGGTTTACGAGTCACCCATAAGGAAGATAACTGGGCCTTGAGCCTCGCAGTTTACAGCACCGGCCAAAAAATTATGTGCACAGTTTTGTACACTTGGGCCTGAGTGGCAGCCAAATCTGAAAAGTGGGTCCTAGTCAGTATCGTATTGTTCGAAGTGTTATGTTTAAATTGGTGGGGTCGAAACTCACTTCAAGTTGGTTCACTGAGAGCAGGAGTTGTGGCAGCAATAACATATCGATATTTCTTACAACTGATCGATGCACAAACACAAATGCTTTAACAAATGCACAGTATGCTACGAACAATCTGAAATTGATTGTTCTATCTGCGGCAGACGTATCTTAATTTCATATTACGATTCTGTAAATAAATTAAGGGGCCGATTAAGCACGTGTATTTTGTTGTAATTAAAACTGTATTTTCATTTAAGAGTACATAGACACGGGAGCTTGTTTCACCTGCTCAGGTACAGGAGGCAGGGAGCTATACGGCAGACACTAACATGCACGCCTGTAAAACTACATCGCCCCTACGCGCAAGGCTCGAGTCGAGTCGAGTCGAGACGAGTTGAGAGATTAGGGCGGCTCTTAACAACGAGGTCTTCAGAGCCGATGGCGGTTAAATGAGGTGATAATTGAGCAGCGCCAGGACGCAAGGGCGAGGGAAATGGGAGATCCCCGAGAAAGACCAGCCTGGAGTGGCTTGGCCGGGGATTGAACCCGGTTCGCCTTGGTGGGAGGCGAGCAGTCTAACCGCTCAGCCCCCGCGGCCCCTACGCGCAAGGCGAGCATTGTTTCCGTCGGTACTCTGTACTACGCAAATTATATCTTTAACAGTGGGGATTATAATATGCGATGAAAGTCCACATAATAAACAACGTCCGTATAGTTCCACTTGTCTCCCAACTCTTTTGAAAATTGTCCAGAAAAGCTATAAAAATAAAACTTTTTTTTTTTTACCATTTTCACGATTTTTTAAAATACTCTTATAATGATAACAGCAAATTCATGCAGGTATTGGTGTGTATATATATATAACATTTTCTGGTAAGAAGTCGTATTCCCAGAATATGTTATTTTTTGAGGAACGCGTAATCGTGCATACGACGAATGAAACGAAACATAAAAGACTACAGAAGACTGTTGACGGTAAAGTAGACACTTTTAAAATCAACGTTTGAAAAAAATCACTGCTCGTTACTGTGTGTATTTGAACGGACACATTGACTGGCATTGTGTCTGCCCTGCCAGTATAGTTACACTTATTGACGCCGTATCAGAAGCGTAAGTTTTAAATTTATGGACAGCGAATTTATTTATTTTGTGTTCGTTTCATGCGCAGAAGTGTAATAATTTGTCACTAGTAACATATTCACTTTCGTAATGAGTTCACAGTTGAACTTGACGCATAAATAATGTGATGAGGTCCACGGCAATGGTAATTTTAGGTACGGTGGAAGGATATAAAATGGAGGGAGAGAGACGTAGATTCTGTGCAGAGTTTTCAAAAGTGCTCACTTTACCGCGAACAGCCTTCACTAACTCTTAAAAAAAGATTTCGCTGCAGCCAAATTCGTGACGACGCTGTTCAACGGAAATAATCGGAGAGGGAACATAAATCGCTGGGACGCACTCCAGCCTGTGTTATGTATACGGAGTGTGAATGAAGCGGCAAAGCCTTTGCGACCCACGGCCCATAAATTCCCCTGCTGTCCCCTCCCTCCCCCCTCCGGCTTCAAGCAACAATAAATCTGCCCCGCCCCTCGCAGTCCGAATGGAATCCGGTGGATTTCCTGTTGAACGGTGACACCCTGCGAAGCTGGTCACTTGTATTTCCTCAGCTCCTACCTCGACTCGTTAAGCACTCGGATAGCTAACAGCTGTTTTCATTTCATTTATATATATATATATATATATATTATTTATTTATTCCGTTCAGCCTTTTATTATGGCAGAACTAGTGCCAGGTTGCATACATGCAATTAAGGGATAGTACTATTTTTTCAAGGGTTTGTTTCAAAAGTGCTTACATTACCGTCGAAAGTCTTTATCTCCATTACCACCGGGCGTTGCTTCTCGCCCCCTAGACCTCGCGCCGAGTTGATTAATAACCTCGTGACTGTCAGTAGTTCGGTTCTCCCAGTATTACATTTAGCCCCCCCCCCTACTCCCCCTTGCTATCACTCTTCACCTCGGCCTACGTGCTGTCGAGGTCTAAACTGAAGTACGTGTACAACATTCCCGATATCAATTTACTACGCCGTCCAGTTGTGTTCGTTCAAACAGCCTCTCGTCCTAGTCTAAGTTTACAGGACTTGAATTAACAACCGTGTTTCTCTTCTAGAACATGTCTCCCGTCAGCAGCTTAATACGGGACGGAATGAAGACTTACTAGCTACTTATTTAGATGTTGCAACGTTCCAGATGATACTCGACCAAATAAATGACGCAGTTTTCCTTAATTGACTCACACTCGCGTGCCGGAAACCGTAGCAGCGGCGGATGCAGCAGTCAGTCTTGGGGAAGAGGAAAGGGAGGAACTTCGTAGTGAACAATTAAGTGTCCAACATGTTGACATTTTTGTATTTTTATTCTTCATTTCACATTATAAAATACATTAATTAACTACTACTAAATTCATTTTTATATATATTAATTTATGCGAATAATTTTAACTAGCAAAAATTTGCTGTTCGGTATTAAAATACTATATATATATATATATATATATATATATATATATATGCATTTATATAGGGTTTTATTTTTTTACTGCAGTGGCAAAAACATATACAGTGATGTAACATTTCCTTTTGTTTTGCAGTCCAATTTTAGATATGCAAGAAAATATATTGGTTAATACCGAAGGTAGGTAGTATAAGAGTAAGAAATGTAGACGAAACATAACAATTATATTCAGCATTTTCAGTGCTGCCACACTTGGCGTTGAGAAATTCCCCGAAAACTACTTTGAGTTACAGTAAAGGAGCAAAGTCTCTTTCCAGGAGCTTCGTTAATATTTTCATAATGCATTACAAATATTAATTGCATACTTTTTCTGGAGCAGGGTTAAGCTATTGGGAGGGTGTGGAGGGGGTGTTTCTTCTCCCCCCCCCCCTTGTATTCGCCACTTTATCGTAGTAGAGTACAAGACAGCTAATGAAGTCCTGATGATAGTTAAATGTGTTAGACATGCACACAAACGTGTTGTTTTTATATCGACCTCAGTCACCAACAACCTGCTAATGTCCCATGGAGAGAGGTGAAACACAAAATGCTGTTGGTACTTTCCACCACCTATCCCCTGTTCCGCTAGCCAGAAAGAGAGGGGGGAAAAACTTGGAGAGAGAGAGAAAGAGAGAGAGAGAGAGAGAGAGAGAGAGAGAGAGAGAGAGGTGGCGTATGTCTAAAACCGCCGTTTGTACCAAAAGCACGGGATATGCCAGAGGGAAAACGATGAACCTGACAGACTTACCGCACAGCTCACTAGGCCTTCAGATACAAATATGATCCGCCATGTTCCAAGGCTTTGGATCGTCCCGAGATTGTGTGTGGGTTGAATCTCCAGTAATCAGCATCTACCAGAATCGCGAAACAGCAAAAGTGGAAGTGCGCGACTATTTTCACATCTCTTAAAATTTTAAGCGGAAACAAGTAATTTTTGGTAGAGAATATTTATTCATTGCTTTCTTCCTTGCTATAAATACTTGTTTGGAGATGGAGGAGAGATGGAGGAGAGATGAAGGAGAGATGAAGGAGAGATGAAGGAGAGATGGAGGAGCGCGAGCGAAGGAATAAGCGACAGCCAACATTACACTTGGTCGCTTGTGCTGTTCGAAAGGAAATCGTTAATCTATGACAAAGCAACTTCTTTAATCTAATCTGAAGCATTGAAATAAAAAAACTCTTGCAAACTATTCCAGCTTGTTTTACGAGTAATTATGAATGCCTCAATAACTTACACTGAAGCCGGTTTGTGATAAAGAGAGAGAGAGAGTGTGTGTGTTATAAAGAGGGGGGATTGGGGGTGTTAATAAATACGGCCGAAAAACTATGTCTGTGAGAAAGCATTGAAGGTGGATTGAGCAAAATTTACGATTAATTTTCCCCAGTGGGGGATGCTGAAGAACATTGAAGCAGTTTAACATTTACGAGTGCAGTACGGATTTACAAACATTTGCGGACGTTGGCCGAGGAAATTTTTTGCTATTTTATATTTATGCTACGAACTGTTCAACTTGTAGTCACTACCTATGACTACCGTTTCCTAAGATAAATTTGTTTAGATCTTGTGGTTTTTACAAAATGACATGTCGAAGTCTAAATTGTACTATTTCTGTAATGTGCTAATAAACTAAACCTAACTATTTGTAGAAAATTTAACAACGGCAACTGGAAGGTCTTGTCTTCATTCATTTTAAGATGTGCTTACCTAATTGGAATTGTTTAGTATTGGAAAGGGCTTATTAACGTCTCCCGGTGTTATTTCTGAAGGCTTAACAGTAAACGGTTTGCAAACTAACTTATTGCCTAACATAAACTAACACCCATGCCTTACCTGGGTTTCGAACACAGAACTTCCTGCACCGCAGACCGGCGGCGCACAAACGACTGTGCCACGGGAGGACGACATGCTAAGCTAAAGTAATGTAAAAAAAATCAGGGGAATAACAAATAAAAAATATGCAAAACCAATTTCCAGCAATATATTTTTTTTGAATTCGCAACAACATTTTTGTACGATTTTATAGACGTCTTGAAGTACCTCTTGGCATCTTATTTCAGAGTGAATTATTTTATTTCTGTGATTTTGACATATAGGTATTTATGCGAAAACTTTGCGCTCAGTTTTATTTTTGAGAGAAAACAGTAACTAATTACTGATCATGTTTAAAGTTTAACAGTATGTCGTACAAATGTAAAATAACAAAAAATGTTTTCGTGGGCAACTCACTTAAGACAAGCTACAAGCGAGTCATCCATATTCACGACTGCATGACCATCAAGAGTGGAGTGGAGTTGAGAGATTTGAGTGGCTCTTAACATCGAGGTCTTGAGAGCCGTTGAGGGTGAAGCGAGGTGAGTATAGAACAGCGCCGGAGTTCAAGAGCGGGGAAACCGGAGATCCCCGAGAAAACCTGGCCAACCAGCGGCATCGTCTGGCACGATTCCCACGTGCGAAAATACGGAAGTGACCGAGCCGGTAATTGAACTAGGTTCGCCTAGGTGGGAGTTGAGTAGTCCGACCACTACACCACCGCGGCCCCAGCCTATACTTATCAGTATCGGGCCACAACTGTTTACTCATTTGCTGCTCCCATAGCTAGAGGATTCATTTTTTATTCGATTTAGCTGCACATGTTACAACTCGGGGCCTCGGTGGCGCAGCGGTTGGAGCACTCGTCTTCCACCAATGCGAACAAGGGTTCGAATCCCGGCGGGGTCGCTCCCCGGATTTTCGCACGTGGGAATCGTGCCGGACGATTCCGCTGGTCAGCGGGTTTTCTCGGGGATCTCCCGGCGCTGCTCCATACTCACCAGTCTTCTTCCTCATCGGCTCTTGACGCCCCTGTTGTTAGGAACCGCTTAGACCCCTCCACTCGACTCTAAATACAACTAAGTTGAATTCAGGTGACGTAATATTTAGACCCCGGAAATTTCGCGAATTCACTCGAGTACAAGTTAAACGTCAAGCACATGTGCATTTCAGTTTCTGCTCCTATTGGACCAGAGTTCGTTAGACTAGCACTGTATGCCTTTCGACCAATAACGAACCTGAGAGGAAACAAATGACCGGACCCCATGCTACCTGGTCTGCGGTTAAATTGGGGCGACAGTTAATAAACTGGGCCCCATGTTTTTCGCGAAAAAATTTCAGGACAACTTGTACTGCAAAACACTTCTGTAATTCGCCGAATTTAAATGTCATACCTTGCCAGCCAGCGAATCACGGACACTCAGTGTTGGAGTTACTTAATTGTGATTGGCCCAGTCAGGTAAGGAACTGTCTCCCGACAAAGACACGTGGCCAAAACCACATGAAAACTGCACGTATGCCATAGGACATTGGAGTATAGTCTTTGAGTGAATTTTTTCCCGATAAACAGGTGGCCCTACTAATGATTAGTGGCAGCGATATTTCGAGAAAAGATTTCGAGAAAAGATACAGTCGAAAGCACTGTAGGGTCGTCCAGTTTCATTGATTCGCTAAAAAAATGTTCTGGCCCGTGTTAACCGTTTGCGCACAAATCACGAAGGTTCAGTGTCGGAGTTACTTAGTCCCGAGTGGCTTGGTCAAAGACGGACACGGCCCCAGCAGCCAATGGAGGTATAACAACAGTCGAGGTGTGTATATAGTATTGAAATCTACTGTGTGCTCAGATTTTTACGCGAAAAGTCACCGGCCCTACTAATGATGCTCAAATGTCGAAAGGATCGTGGGGTCTAGCTGGTTGCCGAATGGATCTGTGGACTTTCCGGGTCTCTAGTGACATTTCTTCGGCAGCACTCGGAGTGTTAAACGGCAGCAGGTGGAGACGACTTGCCGGTGTGGCAAGCGCAAGCGAAACTCGCTCGCCGTCGACAGGCGCGCGCACATTCGCTCCGCGTAATCACCACGGGGTTGGCCGGCCTGGCCAGCGGAAGTGTTATCCGCGATCGCCACTTCCCGCCAACCTCTTTCTTTGGGCGCAGGTCCTGCCCGCGGTACGGTCCGCCCCTCTCGGCCTCCACTGACCGCGGACGCAGACTACTCAACAGTACAGAGGCAGCCGCACACAGTGGCGCTACCTGCCAGCGAGACTTCGGACCGCCATCCACACATCAGGGCCTTGGTATCCAGCTTCACAGCCAGCAGCACAACTAACGCTTAATCTACTCGGGTTAGGAACAAAACCAGTTTTGTTATGAGTAGAGATGATAGAAAATCCGCGAAAATTTTCTCAGCCAACATATCTTCTATAACACTCTAACTAGTTAATTCTCTCGTAATTGGATGAACAAGGTTCTGACTCGGCTAAGTTGTTTGCAGACCAATCGCGAACGTTCTGCCTCATGGTATCAGGATCCTCATTGGCCCAGTGAAATGGGGTAGTAGCTTTATACATGCATGATAGCCAATAAGGAAAGTAAACTGTCGGACATGTGTACGGTACGTCGAATCGTAGCAAACAGTCAACTTTTCCCGCGATAAACGATCATCTCTACTTATGGGAGAGTTTGGATTAGGAAAAATTTCCGCCGCTAGGTGCGCAGTGAGAGGTCAATTTAATTAGAATTTTAAGCTACGTGAATGATAAAAAAAGAAATATTTTGCTTAGGTATGAAGTTACTTTATATATTTTTTTATTATTACTGAATTATTCCTTCTTTCAACATAGAAAATCTGTAAAATCGGGTACACATGCGACACAAACGCTTACCTAGTGGCGAAAAATTTTAGTTGCCAACCTAAGTAAAATAAACCTTAGTCCAACCAGCAGGGAATCTCCCCACTCCCCTCTTCCACTATCTGCATCAACAAACTATCACTCCATCTCCTCTCGTGTACTACATATTCCTCCATATACGCTCTTTTACCACTCCTTTCAACACACATACCGCCCTCTCCTACCAACAACCCCCCATTACATTGCCCTCTTCAACTTATCTCCAATCTTCTCTTCAACACCGCGATGGTGTAGTGGTCAGACTACTCGCCTCCTACCTACCGGGTTTGATTCCCGGTGGGGTCGCCCCAAGATTTTCGCATATAGGAATCGTGCTGGACGATGCCGCTTGTCGGAGGATTTTCTCGGGGATCTCCCGTTTCCCCCACCCCTTCATTCCGGTGCTGCTCCATACTCACCTCATTTCACCCTCATCGGCTCTCAAGACCTCGATGTTAACAGCCGCCCAAATCTCTTCATTTAACCCCTTCCAACTACCACCCCCCTCTCCACATTCAACATGCT
>NQII01000654.1:302725-352786 GCA_002778355.1 Clitarchus hookeri
TTCACCATTTTATTGCATATGCTTTTTTTTAAACGTTGTCCCCTAGTGCGGTGGTAAAAATATACAAATGATCTAACATTGCTCTTTTATGATTGGCTGTGTGTCACATTACAAAACACTGTGGTATGTTAAATACATATTATAAAAACCTTCTCTTATAATGAAAAGTGGATTTCCTTGATGCAATTTGATTAGTCATCCATCAAATTCCTCAACACTTACCTCATTAATTCCTCAAAACATTTCATATTTTTTTAAAAATATATTTCTCATATTCCTTAAACTTTACATATCTCAAAACATTCCTCGAAGTACTGAAAACAATCCTCAAAATCGTCTAAACATTCCTTATTTATTCCTCAAACATTTCTCAACTCCTTAAAATGTCTCTCACTTATTCCACAAACATTCCTCAGATTTCTCACAAATTCCTCAAATATCCCTTGTATTCCTCATTGTAATGTAATTTCTCATTTATTTCCCATTCATCATTTGTTCTTCAAATTAAAACATAGCCCTCCTTATTCGCTGGTAACTTAAATGTTATATCAAATTCAGAGCCGATCACTTACAGTTCGTACGTAACTGCTAAAAAAGATGGGCTTAAAATGTAATTAATTAATTAAAATAGTGTAAAGATACCGCGACCTTAAAAGCGGCAGTTCCACTTCTGTGTCCGTGTTTATTCCGTGGCCATGTTCTACTGCAGCGTCGCTGTCTTGGCAACCGAGGTTGGAAGTCGCCACGTGTGATTGATCAGCGTTTGTCATTTCACATCCACTTGCAAGTGTAGTAGATAACTTGCGTTAATTTTTTGTGAACACTCGCGTCATATACTAGAGATGAAGTAGTCTGATTAACTTATTAAGTGCATGCGTCCAGCACTGGTTTGCGGATT
This sequence comes from Clitarchus hookeri, assembly GCA_002778355.1. Taxonomy (NCBI): domain Eukaryota; kingdom Metazoa; phylum Arthropoda; class Insecta; order Phasmatodea; family Phasmatidae; genus Clitarchus; species Clitarchus hookeri. Next base: position 303,624 of record NQII01000654.1, read on the forward strand.
GTCTTTAGTAGGTACCGATTTTCAAACAGATCTGTGTTTTTACAAAGGAAAAAAAAAGTTGAGAGTAATATGAATAAAACTCAAATTAGCAGTAGTGTACTGAAATTTCAAATACTCTATTTACGTAAACGTTGTGCGATAAACCATAGTGCAAGCCTCGTGATTTTGATAGTACAAGTACAAGGGCAGCCTTTAAAGTTGACACGTTGTATCTGGATACAGCGCAACTTCAAAGCGCTTTTAAGAGGCCCGCCTACCTGAAGCTGCTTTCCGTGTTCGAAGCGGAGAAGCGCGGCGGTGATACGGGCGACACTGCCATACGCACAAAGCGCGCCAACGCCACTAAACACGAGGCTCTGAACTGGCGTGCAGGGTTCTCGTCGTGCTGCGTCTACCTCTGCGACTTTAAGCGGTGACCTTGTAATTTTATTCATGTTAAATGTGTAGCGAGGTGCAAAATAGATACCTTTAGTATTTTCGTAGGTATCTTTCGCGTATATTTTGAGACACATCACTTTGAAAAACGCCGTTTTTATTTATATTGCAGTGCTCTTAAATTGTATTTTTAAGCACTTAACATCCCTCGTCTGAAGATTCTGTTATTTTCGTAGAATATGAGCAAATTGGACTCACGTTTAATAATTTCGAGGAAAATCGTATATTTCAAACACTCTGCAAAGCAGTTGAAGTACCAGGTAGGCGAGTCCCTTAACACCATATTGCCTCTGCGAATGAAGTAGACCATTAGGAATTAAATATCCTGTCTACCTACGCCACCAAAATGTATGCATAAAGACGTTGGTTTTTCGTAGGAAATGTAGACTGTTTGCTAGGATGAAATTTTTTCCACACCTATCCGACAATCCGTTACTCGCTACCATGTGTGTATGGAACTACTATCCCATCTCAGTGGGCCAACGAGGATTATGATACTTTAAAGCAAAACGTTCGTGACAGGTCTGCAAAGAACTTGGTCAAGTCGGAAACTTGATCATCCAACTATGCCATCGAAAATGTGTTAGCATAAATTTTTTTTTCGCTATGTAAGCAGGATTAGAAATATGTATTTTATTGGAAAACTACGTAACGTCATACTTTGAGGTCTGGATATGAATATTACTCAAGAAACACTACTTCCAACTTTATAGGCATCTGATTATCATATATTGTCATTTTTAGTTATTTTTAGAGAGAGAAAGGGTTTTTAGAGTGATTTTCGCATGGATATACCAGCAGAGAAAGTTTAAGGTAGTGTAGGTACATAAAACATTAATTTATTTTTATTATGACACCGTAAAGTGAAAGGTTTGTCGCTGTAAGTCGCAATATTTCACAAGAGACGACGGAAAGACAGCAAGATGTGAAGCATAGTGTTGCGCTTAATGGGAACGAAACAGTTGATTTACGTGGTGGATATAGCTCTCGCTTCTTTGTCTCATTCTCCCCCTCAGGCTATACAAATAAATAACAAGAATAGACAGAACAAATTAAAGAAAGGCCTAGCCTCCTTCCTTCTTTACCAAATCTTTTCCTTCTAGAGTTTCAAGCCATTTTTCAATCAAGATCCTTTCCCATCCTATGTTCTAGAGGAAGTACGTTTTATATTTCTTAAATTACTTACGGTTTTCCTATTCTTACCTGCCAAGGATTTTGTTACGGCGTTTTTGCAAGCTTTTCCACCTCCCTTCTTAGCAGGAAGCATGAGAGGCAAACAAGGGTCAAGGCCATGTTTGCCTAATCCCAGTAAAACCGCGACGCACGTTTGATTCAGTTCAGGTATTTCCTGCATCCCTAGACGTATCAGATGCTCTGTCCTGAGTGGGCGCCGCGGTGGTGTAGTGGTCAGACAACTCGCCTCCCACCTAGGCTAACTGTGTTCGATTCCTGGCGGGGCCACTCCAGGATTTTTGTACGTGGAAATCGTGCCGGACGATGCCGCTGGTCGGCTGGTTTCCTCGGGGATCTCCCGTTTCCCCCCACTCTTGCATTCCGGCGCTGCTCCATATCCACTTTACCTAGTCGTCATCGGCTCTCAAGACCTCAATATTAAGAACCACCCAAATCTTTCCACTCCTCTCTCCCCTCTACTATGCCCTGAGTGCCATTTCCTACTGGCTAAATCGCTTATTATTCCGTGTAGTATATAGTGATTTGCAACTCGGAAATAACGCGCAACATCAATACGACAGTGTCAAAACATTGCTTTTTGTATAATATGCATAGTGCCCTTTACATCCGATGCATTGATATGATGATGCGATATTAAAAGAGCGGGGTAACGCGTAAGGTCAACGCTAGGATCGTTGCGATAAAGAAACTAGGCATACCGATTGAACTTTATGGGTTCCGCATTCATCTGAAATTGGTCTCTGGAACGGCATGTGATAAACGTTTTCCAAGGAACTCGCTAACGTGATTCGGGGTGTGCAGTCTCGATGCCTGGACGAAGCGGAGTTGTTGGGAGTTGCTCGTAGAAGGCGGGATAGCCTTCTGCTCGCGTGGGGCCAACAGGTGTTCCAATGNTATTGATATGATGATACGATATTAAAAGAACGGGGTAACGCGTAAGGTCAACGCTAGGATCGCTGCGATAAAGAAACTAGGCATACCGATTGAACTTTATGGGTTCCGCATTCATCTAAAATTGGTCTCTGGAACGGCATGCGATAAACGTTTTCCAAGGAACTCACTGACGTGATTCAAGGTGGCAGTCTCGATGCCTGGAAGAAGCGGAGTTGTTGGGAGTTGCTCGTAGAAGGCGGGATAGCCTTCTGCTCGCGTGGGGCCAACAGGTGTTCCAATGCCTTCGGAGAAACAGCGAGAGAGGAAGTCCGTAGATTAACGGTTTATTATACTGAAATCGCTGATGACCGCTGTGGGAATGTGTGCGCATGCGCCCGAATTGGTGGTTCCCTTTGTCGTAAGCGCGTCCAATCACCTCCCGCCTCGCGCTTCAGAGGTACCGCAAACCCATTTCTCTTCCATCGTTCTGTTCCCTACTATGAAAAGGTAATGTTAGGGGCGGTATATCCTGGAAACGCACGTCATCTCTGGCTCACTGTGCGGAAGGCAACGGGAAATCGTGTTTAGTTATCATTTCGCAGCATACCAGCGCTAGCTACGTGAAAGCTGAAACTAAAATCACTTCAAAAATTCCGAAGTCCACTATTACACGTGCTATTGCTTTATTGACTATATGTCAGGCTGATAGCTTTGCATTGGTAGAAAAGAAAGAATTTATGGTTAGAAATCGTGGTTTTGTATTTTACTAAATACTGAGCAGTATGGCGTAGCCTCTAGTATTTAAATAAAGGGTTTAGCAATATTCTGCAAATATATTTTTAAGTTAAGTATGACTTCTAAAAGAAAAAATCCATTATAGAGAAAACAAAAATAATTATCACATGCTTTAGCTGCTTAATGAAGCACCCTTAACTTATCATATAATAACCAGCGTCACTGGCGCACATTCAAGACCACTCATTTCACCTCAGGAAAATTTATGTCACAGAGAGTGGAAGAATTAGTTCTTGTAATTAACTAGGTAGTGTTAAAAATGCAAACCTTCAAAGTCGAAGGTGAGTTGATACATCGCGAAAGACTCGTTTGAGACCAGTTATTTTCCGCTCTTGCTTTCCTGCCGCCAAGTACCTGTCTTGATGTAATCTTGCAATAACTTGTCATTTTAAGACTTTGTCGCGCGTAACTGAAGTTATGTTAATATCCATTTGTTCATTGTCAGCTTACCCAGTTTTAACATATCCATTCCGGTTTGTGCACAGAAAAATGTACGCAAAAATTATACAACATAACAATTAAGTCGTGCGACGTTGTGAAGAGTCGTGTATACATCCTTGAACATTGACTTTAAGAACACGTAGAAACGAAACCAAACAACTTTTCTTTCGAAAAAGGTTAAAATTCGTTAAAACAAACGTATAAATAAAATGGGTATTAAATTAGGTAAAGGTGGCTGTATATGCACCATTATGAAATAATCTAAGTCTTTATTACATATTATAAAGTAAGTTATATGGAATAAAATTACCTCTGCCAACATGTAAATAAAATACATACAACTATATTGTACACGTGTATACGAAATATTCGCTTTATGTTTATACTGTCATCTTATAAACACGCGAGTTTGTAGAAAATTGAACCTTATGAAGGAACCATCAGAATGGAACGCAACGTAGTACGTATGTTACTGTAGTATCAGGCTATAAAATAACGATTGCAATTTAGAGCAATGCCACAATACTTGTAAAACATCAGTATGTTGCAAAGCCTCCACGATCTGTGATAGGAGCTGCCACACGTCGTGGCATCTGATCAAACAGATATTGATAGGGGCAGTGATATTTCGCGAAAAGATTTCGAGACAAGATACAGTTCAAAGCACCGTAGGGTCGCCCAGCTTTTTTGATTTGCTGAAACATGTTTTGGACCGTGTTAACTGCTTGCGCACGAATCACGAAGGCACAGTGTCGGAGTAACGGAATCCCGAGTGGCTCAGTCGAATGCAGAAACGACACTAGCAGCCAATGGATGTATGACAACAGCCTAGGTGTATGCATAGTATTGAAGTCTACTGTGAGCTCCGATTTTTTTTTCGCGAAAAATCAGTGGCCTTAGATATTGGACGTGTTCCTGGTGAATCGCCCGCCAGGCTGCTTCCATCCGAGTCCGCAGTTCATCGGCGTTGGCTGCTGGGTGAGAATGCCTGGATGGTGGTCGAGTGATCATATCCCAGGCATGTTCGATAGGTGACGTGTATATCGCACGTGCATGCAAGCCAGCGAAGAAGCGCCATCTGCCTTGCTCCGAAGACGACACGGACATTCCCGGCGACAAGTGGTCGGGCGTCGTCTTGTTGGAACGCGGCTCCGGCAGTGCGTTGAAGGAAGGTCACTGCACACGCCACCACAAAATTCCCGATGTAGCAGTTACTGTTGAGAGTGCCCACGGCACCGGATTGCTCCCCAAAACCTAAACCATCACGTTCACCGGGATCGAGCATGAAACGCAAAAATAGCACCAGGTAGACGAACGCCCGTACGGTTCTAAAACAGCCCTCATAAAACAAAGTACTCTTTCAAATTTCACAGAACACACTTGTGGCGCGGCGAATACCGCTCGTTGAAACAGTGACCATAATATTTCCCGGCGGAAGTCGCTCCTTGCCTCGCCATCACTTCCTGCCAGAACCAATCATCAGTGGGGTTTACTGCGGGTACTGCTGTAATTCTTAGACCATTCGTTTATGGATCCTGCAGATTTTACTAGGTCGTCGGCTTCCCCGGGAAAAAAATCGTCCAAAGTAGAGCAGTCCTATTTCTTTTTAACTCGAAAACTACATCCTTCCTCGAGGGAAGTCCGTTTTAACAGTTCCTTTTGATTATGGGCGTATACATTCACTGATTGGCTGTGCGACTCCCTGGAAACGCGCGTTGTGTCTGATTGGCTACTGCGTGCTGCGGAAGGTTCCCTATTGGCTGCGCTGCCGGCTGGCAAGCAAGTTACCAGGTGCCATATTGCGTAAATACATTTACCGCTTAAGTGTCTTTACGAGGTGAAATGGTATTCAGTAACTCGATATGTCGTCATGATGGTCTTTCAGATGTTTCGTGACTATCTCTATATAAATAGAGGCCAACAAGGTGTATTTATGAACGAAGTGGAAAGAAAATGGCCGACACATCGACGTTAATTTTAGCAACTACGTTCCACAAAAAAAAAAAGCATTAAAAATGAAAAACATTATATTTTGTTATTTTTACGCACAAATGAAAGGTGTCTGGGATATATTTACGGAGTGCATTTTATAATTAGCTAGTGATATTCTCCAGCACTTCGCTTTAATGTTACTGGGAAAGGAAAGAACGGACTCGATCACGGCACAGTGCTGCTATCTCGTGATGCTTAAAATGAACTATGTCCATCTAAACCTTGTAGCCAAAGAACGAATTAAATTTATTTTGAAATGTTATTCGAAAAAAGTACTATGAAATACTTTTTATTATGGTTGAAAATTCACTAAAATAAAATGCGTGACACAAGACACCCTAAAAAAAGTGGGTTGGGGGGGGGGACAATCCAACAAGCAGATCGTCAAAACCCTTTCAGTCACAGTGTCCTCCATCTGAGACGTGTTACATATGAAGTGGCTTGAATGGTCTGCACTGTACTCAGCAGAACATACCGTCCAATGAGAAAGGTTCCCTACGTGTGGGAGACATCATTCGCGGCTGGGACTATGTTCCGTAGCCTCATAAACCACCGTTGTCAGTAACATAAAGCACAGGTAGATTTCTATTGGTCCCGATGTAAGACAAAGAGTCTTCTGGATATCAGTACAGTTCCGAACAAAAGGTTTGATTTTTACAACGCCTAAAATTAAATATTTAATTTTGACTGGAAAGGTTTATTTCCGAACACAGCCCGCTGCGTTGACAAACGTACATCTTTGCACACATATATCAATAAAGATATGACTTACTGAATACCACATAACGAAGCTTGCGAGTGTGCATTATTATGGCCCTCTTTATCATGAAGAAAATCACCGCAGCTGTCTTTAAGCAAGCTCAAGTTAGAGAATAGGATCCCAGGGCGCTGATTGGCGAAAGGCGTTCCGTCAAGTAGCTGGCCTGTAAGAACATGTTGCTGGCGTGTGCGGCTAGAGTTTGCGGTATAAGCGGCTGCTTCACCTCTGTATTGTCGAGAAGTCTGTGTCCAGTCCCTGGGTGGAGAGATTTGGGCGGCTCTTAACATGGTGGTATTGAGAGGCGACGAGGGTGAAGTGAGGTGAGTGCGGAGCAGCGCCGGAATGCAAGAGCGTCATCGTCCGGCACGACTTCCACATGCGAACATCCGGGAGTGACCCCGCCGGGAATCGGACCCAGTACGCTCAGGTAGGAGGCGAGTAGTCTAACCACTACACCACGGCCCCTCCGATCGCTGAAAGCCGGCTTCAATAGCGGTGGGTGACTCCTGACCCCGCAGCGACGGGCGCCGAAGTACCCGCACGATGACGAGGTCAGATAAACATCTCGGGGCTCCTCCTGCCATGCTCATCTCGCGGCCAATGAGGTTCCCACGATTATGGCGGGAGGAGGGGGGCGTGTCCCGGAATTGCGGAGCCAGATAGGCCGAGGACTCATTAGGAAAGCCGCTTCATTAGGGCGACCTCGACGGCCCGCAGGAGGCACGCTAATTGCCCCGGGCCTACGACTCCTTCACGATGGCCAGGGTGGTCCCACGCCGATAGTCGATGACCTGCCAGACCTTTCCAGGTATCGTTACGACTCACCGTGTGTAGTCCATTCAAGGCTACTTACAACTTTTCTGAAGCTCTGCTGAAGTTGTACCTCCGGTCAATTCCTCCGTCTCAAAGTTTAACAAATTCGAGAAAATTACATCGAAGGGACAACGCACCGTATTTGAGCGCATTCAGTCAATTAATATTTCGAATTAACAGGAGTATGCACGGAAACATTTTTTTGTTAAATTCGTTGTTTGCGTGAATACGGGTACTCGGCAAATAAATGTTCTGGAAATTTGACTTTTTGCCAGAAAAGATCATATATTATATATATATATTTATATCTGGCATTATTATTTTACTTTTTTCATGTTAAATGTATTCTTGGGGAAAAAATCGTGAAANGTAAATTCGTTGTTTGCGTGAATACGGGTACTCGGCAAATAAATGTTCTGGAAATTTGACTTTTTGCCAGAAAAGATCATATATTATATATATATTTATATCTGGCATTATTATTTTACTTTTTTCATGTTAAATGTATTCTTGGGGAAAAAATCGTGAAAATGGTTGAATATAGTATTTTTTTCTTGTCTTTACTCTCAATAATTATGTATGAAATATAATTTCTAAATAATTTAAATATTTAAGTCCGATTTTATCAAAAGTAAAATGCTTTAATGTCAACAGACGCACAAAACGCTTTAGATAACAACCAAAAAAGTCACATATAAAATTATTTTTTTAAAGGTGTGATTTGAAGAGTGTGTAGATATTGCGAACAGACTATACCGAATTCGCAATTTGCGCGCGGGTGCCTGAGGAATGAAGTTGCATTGCATTCCTCCCAAGGTGGCAGCAGATATGGCGTTAGTAGGGACTGGAGAATTTCACGTATTAAACGACCTGCAGGCTAGACTCCACTGTACTATGTATTTTATAGCGTCAGCTTTCTGTTCATTGGCCATTTTTACCTCAGACCAGGTGGCGCAGGATTCGATGCTTGTTTCCTTTCAAGTCTGTTATTGGATCATACTTCCCGTGGGCGTGTCTAATAAACTGCGATCCAATTGCAAACACAATAGTAACGTACATATGTTTGATGTCTAGCTTGTCCTAAAATGAATTCGCGAAATTTTCCAGTCCCTAGTTGTTAGGCAGGGGGTCCTGTTTTTCGCGCAAATATTTCAGGACAAGTTGTGTTCCAAAACACTTTAGTTCAGAACCACTTTCGCGATTGGGTCATTTGAATTGTTACGCTTCTTATCTTTCTGCCCGCCAATCACGGACGGTCAGTAATCGAATAAACTTGATCCTGATTGGCTCACTCATGCAACAGACTGTCTTCACGCAAAGACAGGCGGCCAATAGCCAAAGGAAAGATGCGAGTGTGCACATAGGATATTGAAGTCTATCCGGAGCGTAAATCTTTTCTCGGAAAACAGGAGGCCCTTTCATAGGTTTCGGTCTGCGCTTAATAGGGAAGTCTTTTGCGCAAGTGTCGGTGAAAAGAAATGAAGTCATATTTCAAAACACAGTATGATCGTTTACGTGTCTTGATTAACTGAATTAGTGTTTGACACGTGTTAGCTGTCTGTTCACGAATCACGTAGGAGCCGTGCCGATGTTGCCGAATTCTGTGTGACCCGGTGAAATATGAAAACGCCTGCTCAAGCAGACAACTACTAATGGCAGTAGACAAACTGCTGTTGGGTACTTATAATATCGAAGTCTACTATGTACTAATTTTTTTTTGGGCGAGAAATTACTAGCTCTAATCATTACTTTTGCGTTATGTTTTTTTTTTAAATCCATACAAGTGTAAAAATTAGTCAGTTTGTAAAAGTCCTGACTTTTCTAATAATAATATCCCAATTTCATTTCCCGACGCATGAATAAAGTGATCAAGCACTAGCCAATGTTAATTTTACATATGGCGAGAAATTATATATTGTTATGTACTGGAAAATTTCGCGAATTCATTTCAGGAAAAGCTAGACCTTAAAACACATGTGTATTTCTGTCGTGTTTGCAATTGGATCACACCTTAATAGGCACGCCCAGATGAACTGTAAGCCTATAACAGACCTGCAAGGAAACAAGCACCGAATCCCGTGTCACCTGGTCTAACGTAAAACTGGCTACACTCTGGGACAGCAGGACATTAACAGAAAGCTGAGGCTCAAAATTACATACTGTTATACACGGCCCTGTTGTGCACCACGTGTCAAAACAATAATCTGTGGAGGAAGTCAAAGGCTAGTTTGGTAAACTAAGACTCCACAACAGCGAGCCGAAGTGGAATGTCTAAACTGTCATAGCAATGTGCAAAGAACAACACCAGAAAATGTGGGTCCAGCAAACATCAGGACGTTCCCGGATGATTATAACAAACTACAAGCAGACTCCGCCTCTAGCGCACAACGGGAGCCAATCGCGATGCGTCACTTCAGTCCACGCACGTGGAGGGGCGCGGAGAGTGGACGGGGCTGCGAGGATTGTCACCGGAGTAGTCGGCGATTGTCAAGGGGCGAGGTCAACTGCTAGAGCAGGTACGGTGACGTCCTAGCACAGGGCGGCGAGGCCAGAGTAAGAGATACACCTGCTGAGTTCCTTCTTTAGCATGCTCTATCTCACTCTCTAACCTAATTAACCTCCGTTACCATCCTTTCTTCCGTTGGCCTCATGTCTTAAATTCTATGTAACCATTTATAACTGCTGGAGATGGAAATTAAACACTTTGTTTGCTATTTCTATAAGTAGGGCCAATGTCTTTTCGCGTAAAAATCGGAGCACACGGTAGACTTCGATACTATATACACACCTCAGCTGTTGTTATTCCTCCATTGGCTGCTGGTGACGTGTCCGTCTTCGACCAAGCCACTCAGGACTAAGTAACTCCGACACTGAACCTTCGCGATTCGTGCGTAAAAGGTTAACACGGGCCAGAATATTTTATAGCCAATAAAATAAGCTGGAAGACCCTACAGTGATTTGGACTGTATCTTGTCTCGAAATCTGTTCGCGAAATATCACTGATCCTATCTATAAGTCATCTTCTTCTTAGCTTACCCTTCTATAAAATACTACCATTCCTTTTCATGTTCTTATTATGAGTGGAGTCAGCTCATAACAATACGATCGTGCAGTCTAGCTTACAAGGTCGTTTGAAAAGCGAAATTTTCCTGTCCGTGTACATCGCACGTGAAAGTAGATATTAAGCAGGGCTTTCACAAGTGCTCAGTTTATCGTGAACGGTGCATAGCAGGCCAGACAAGAGGTTGTGGTGGACTTGGAAACTCTCTCCTCGTCCCGCCCGCGAGTTGGGTTCTGCTCCTCTCCTTCTACGGAACCTCGCTCGACCCCCACTCCTCCTCGAGAGATCGTCTACCTCCGCACATATCTCACGGTCTAGACGGACGCGCGACAAATGAGTCCCGACAGGACGCAAACAGAGGCGAGTGGTTCAGCTGCTCCAGGGCAGTGAAGGCCGCCTTGGTCGTAGCTCACCGTCGGCCACTTGTCTGTGGTCTAGTCACGGTTTCTTCGCACTTTTTGAATCAAACCTTTCCACGAAAACACACCACGTATGACCCGTTTTGTTGTTCCCTAAATACGCCGTTTATCACGATCGTTTTATTCTTCTTTTAACATAAAAGTACCTTAATTCTTAGTTAAATTTAACTTTTGATTGCATTTCGTCTGTAAATTATAATCTCCCGTTTATAACTAATATTAATAAATGCCGAAAGGAAACAGGCGTGTTGTTAATGCCTACTAAGAAATAGTTCTTATATACAACATATCATTATTCTGAGTGCGCACGAATACGGTGCGTTGGTTCTCTGGTGTAATTTCTAAGCTTTGTTTCTACGAGGCGGAGTAATATTTTGGAAATAGAAATTTAGCAGGGGATTCAGAAAATTTGGAAGTAATCGTGGAAGGAGTGAAGTGTGACTGAAGATTTGTCACTGAGTGCTGTGGTCGTTAGAGTTCAACATTTAGAACACCAAGCCCATGAATAACTCGAGCTGAACTGAAAATGAACATTTCTTTACCACAGAAAAAAATGAAGAACTCACGTGTATGTATTTTCAGTGTTTTGTTATGGCTTGGCACACAGAACCCTAGAAGAACATTTTAAACGCCTCCAAGGTCATGTCAGGCCGTAACGTAAACAGCGACGGCGATGGAAAATAGCATAATCTAGCTTCGCGTGTTTTCTGTTTCCTCAGATATGTTTAAGCTGTGACTTCGGGGTTTCAATACAGCAATATGTTCAGGAAAGACACAGCATTGTCGCTACAATTTAGAACACGGTTTTACGCAAGGATATATATAGTAAACAGAGGGCCACTTACAGCCATTTGTACTGAGATTGACACTTTTCAACGATAACATTTGTGTTTCTATAACTAGGGCCAGTGACTTTTCGCGTAAAAATCTGAGCACACAGTAGACTTCAATACCATATGCACACCTCAGCTGTTGTTATACATCCACTGGCTGCTAGTGCCTGGTCCGTTTTTGACCAAGCCACTCAGGACTAAGTAACTCCGACACTGAACCTTCGTGATTCGTGCACAAACGGTTAACACGGGCCAGAACATTTTTTAGCCAACAAAATAAGCTGGACGACCCTACAGTGCTTTGGACTGTATCTTGTCTCGAAATATTTTCGCGAAATATCACTGCCCCTATCTATAACTAAAGTTATAAATTAACAACCAAATATCGACTTTTACTCCTGTCCTGAAAAAAAGATCGACATTAAAATACCGCGAATTTTCTTTTTTTAAATTATAATAAAATAGAATAAACCTAACTACTTAAAGCGAGACCTTCATGAACACGACGGTGAATACAGAGGCGGAACAGCAACTTGTTCCGCGAACCACAGACTCACGCGCTGGGAAATGACGTCACTGCCCAGCGAGATGCCGTGACTCCGTTCGCCAATCAGCGCTTGGAAACCCACTCGACGGCTGGCAGATCAGCAAACAGAGAACCTTCGGCAGCGCGCAGTGCCCGATCAGACGCGAGGACCGTTCCCAGAACCTCGCGCAGCCAATTAGCGAACGGGTACGCCGACATCAAAGGAACCGCCACGCCATTTCGTCTTTTTTGTACTTCGCTACTCTGCGGCAGAGTGTTAAAAGAACATTACACCGCATCAACACTAATTATCACTAATTAAATAATAAACTTTTTACAACAACTCACGTGAACGGGGCTACGGTGGTGGAGCGGTCAGACTACCCGTCTTACACCTTGTCTTGTAAACAAGGTATAAAAACCAACAATCCAGTGCGTCGGGGAAGATTCCCTTCAATTACTTCATTCCCACATTATTTTTGGGGGTTACTGGTGTTGCAATAAGACATTATTTGATGAGCGGTGTACTTAAGCTGGCAAATAACTCGTTTTAAAATCAGAACCATTAAGCTGTAGGATTTTAGTTCGGTAACCAGTGATATTAATTAGCCACAATGTAAAACAGTATCACGGCTTACTAATCAGCAGGGAGACCAGTTGTACTCCAAAACACGTTTGTTCATAAGCACTTTCGTGGTTGGATGATTTTAAATGTCACGTGCCTCAAGTGTCTGTCCGCGAATCATGGACTTTCAGTATCGGAGTACTTTATTAAGATGGTCCCAGTCAGATAAGAACACGTCTTCTCACGTAAACACGCGGCCAATAACCAAAGGAAGTTGTGGTTATGGACGCCGGATATTGAATTCTAGAATGGCCATGCATATTTTTGCGAAAATAACCTGTCCCTGCTAATCAGTTACCTCCAGGGAGGATCACTGGGCACTGAACCTCGCAGTGCACAGTACTGGTCATATATAACCTTCCTGTGCAACACGTAGACAAGGGTTAGTAATGCACGCTGTACAACCAGAAAACGGTATTTATTAAGGGAATGCCCTCACGCGTGGGATTTATAATTCATGGCTAGGGGTAGTGATATTTCGCGAAAAGATTTCGAGGCAATTTACAGTTCAAAGCACTGTAGGGTCGTCCAGCTTTTTTGATTTTCTGAAACATGTTTTGGCCCGTGTTAACTGCTTGCGCACGAATCACGAAGGCACAGTGTCGGAGTAACGGAATCCTGAGTGGCTCGGTCAAATGCAGAAACGACACTAGCAGCCAATGGATGTTTGACAACAGCCTAGGTGTATGCATTGAAGTCTACTGTGAGCTCCGATTTAATCAGTGGCCTTATTCATGGCCTAGAAGAGCATCGCTGTTTACGAACCACTTCTCCGCGTGGAAGATCATCGGGCCTCGCACTGCAAGAGCACTAGCCAAAAATAATCTTCCTGTGCGTCATATAAACTACAATTGTCCTCACCGGTTTTGAATGGGTTTAAAAGGCACACTTTACCATGAACAGGCCTGAAGTGTTAATGTCGGCCGTCGACAGCGGGACGCAGTCGAGCAGCGATCTTCCCCTCAGCGGAATCCTATTAGCACGATCCCCAGGCAAGTCAACGTCCGTTTCTCTTCTTCTTCATCATCTTCTTCTTCGCTCGGTCACGTGGTGTCTCGGGCTACGTGCGAGGAGGACAAGTCCGTGCGACACCAGAGCTTTTTCGGCGCCCGCGACAGAGCGCGTAATCGCGATTGACTCGCCCTTTCAGCGCAGATTACGCGCCGTTAATGGCTTCCTCGCCGCCGAGCAAGTTGCTAAGAGGGACGTGAAAAAAAAAAAAAATGAAAAAAATGAAACGAGCGCCGGACAGCTATCTCTTTTCCCTCGGAGAGCACAAAGTTCGATTGCCCTGTCGGCCTCACGTTTTCAATTACTTCCCGCTTCCAAAGTGCAAGCCATTTCTAATGGCTTCGCTTTGCAGGGGAGGAGGCGGCGTATCGTGTTTGTGTAACAACGAACCTTTCAGACCGGTTTACGGCCGTAACGTTTGTTGCTTAGTTGCAACCAGCGACTGGACTGCCTTCCCGAGGTCTCAATTTATTTTCCCGGTGAAAAGGCATTTTCAGTATCACAGAGCAGAGGTCTATTCGCGGTTTCTTCTCTCTTTTCGAATCAAACATTTTAAAAATTACCCTGTGCATGGCGTACTTGGTTACTTCCGAAGTATATCATGTATAACACGCGTTTTATACTTATGTAGGGCCAGTGACTTTTCGCGTAAAAATCGGAGCGCACGGTAGACTTCAATACTATATATACACCTCAGCTGTTGTTATACCTCCATTGGCTGCTGGTGCCGTGTCCGTCTTTGACCAAGCCACTCAGGACTAGGTAACCCCGACACTGAACCTTCGTGATTCGTGCTTAAACGGTTAACAGGAGTCAGAACATTTTTTTTAACCAATCAAAGAAGCTGGACGACCCTACAGTGATTGTGTAAGTGTTTAAAAATTAACTTAGACACAGACTTCCACGAATAAAATGAAAGACTCGCGACTTGGAAGCCTTACGGTTGTACGCCGCATGCAATCCAGTTCAATGCCTTGCGTGTAGAGGCTATGATGCATTTGAAGCGCATGGCAGGAACGCCCTTGGCGCTCCGTTACTTTAGTGGCTCATAAGCGCATATTAGCCTCACGTAGGTGGACGCCGTAATGGATGGTGTGCAGCAAGCAGTTATCCACTTGTTAGCAGTTCGTGAATACCAGGCGGGGCGAACGAAACAGGAATGCAGGGTTTCCTAACAAGTGAGATGGCACTTGACTGTAGTTCCAAATACTTAGAGACCTGAAACATTTCTGCGGATTCATTTTGGGACAAGCTAGAATTCCAATCACGTGCGTTTTATATAACTTCAGCCATTGGTCCACACGGTGTTTTGACACCCGCTGGGGAACGTTGTACGATTGTCGCCTTCCACTGTGACAGCAGACATCCAATGCGCAGTTGATATCGGCATATTTGTACATAAGACTGTAGAGTCAAGCATGCAGGTCGTTGAACTCGCGAATTTTTCAGGTCTCTGAAAATACTACAATGGGAACACAGAGGACTGACCGAAAGCATGTGAGTTCATTTGAAGGTCCATGTTTAATTAACTTTTAATAAGTGAATTAACCCATTCGGCCCCAGTGTACACAGTTGTGTAAGTTTCGCACGTGTATGTAATTTTCGGTCAGTACTGTACACTGCGGAGCTCAATGACCAATGGTTAGGGGCAGTGATATTTCGCGAAAAGATTTCGAGACAAGATACAGTCCAAAGCACTGTAGGGTCGTCCAGCTTATTTGATTGGCTAAGAAATGTTCTGGCCCGTGTTAACCGTTTGCGCACGAATCACGAAGGTTCAGTGTCGGAGTTACCTAGTCCTGAGTGGCTTGGTCAAAGACGGACACGGCACCAGCAGCCAATGGAGGTTTAACAACAGCTGAGGTGCGTGCATATTATTGAAGTCTACTGTGTGCTCCAATTTTTACGAGAAAAGTCACTGGTCCTACCAATGATCTAAGCTGTGGGTGAATCACAGTAGCCGAACAAATAGCGTACAGCTCATCGTACGTGACAACGAAACAAGTGTTGTGTCGACTTAAGTACAGCTCGCATCATAGAATTTTCTGTTTGCAATACCTGGAACCGTAAATTAAAGTGTGATAGGGTTAAGGTAAAATTCTTCATTCGTAATATGTAAGAGCGGTATAGGATAACAATTTTTTTTTGTTAATTTACAACAAAAAATCTTGGAAAACCAGTTGCCATGAAAATACTTTGTCGAACTGCAAACAGTTTTCTTGTGAAATCTGCAAAACATTTATTTGTAATATTACAAATGATAGGCTTGTATACATATATTACAACTTACATTATTGAGTAGAAAACCAATATGATGAAGTAATAACAAAGAGTTAGGAAGAAATTATTTCAAAATGTAATTCACGGAAAATGGGGACTAAACTAGAACCCACATTCTTTGCGTTATTTCCCCCACACCCTTAACCACAATACCAACCTGACTTCCGATTTTACGATTATTTTTGTACTGTATAGAGTATTAAATAGCTATAAAATAATAGTGAAGTTATTAGTTTAAGAAGATTGAAGAACGCATTTATTTCATTTTAAGCCTTCTGTATAGATATCAAACATTAGCATTTAATTAGTAACAGCGTCACGTGCTTTTAAAATTTTCGTCGTTATATTGTGAACATTTGAGTTGTTTTAAGTGTTCTACGTTATTCAAACTTGCAGTACATTTCTTTTTGCAGACAACTACACTTTACATTCCCCCTAGTTTTTGCACAAACAACCGTATACGGTTTTACGTTGTTGAGCGTCCGCCATTTTTCTTGAGCTCATGGAAACGGGCCAGTAAAGTACAGACAATTCTTGACGCCTAAACAAGCAATTTTACAGGGGAAATTTTTGTACTGTTACAAACATTTGTAAAATTAAAAACAATTTCTCAGTAAAAATTACAGATTTTTTTCTTACACTTATAACGAATGCGCATATTAAAACTCTTTCATTTTGAGAATAAGGATTGCTGTGCTTTGGCAGGTATCAGAACACTAGGACAATAATATATGTTACAGTGCATTCAACTTTGCCAGAGGTTAATGTATTATAACCCTAATAGTTGGTGTAGGCTGTGTGCGGTTGACTGAGAACTTTTCACATGACTTTTTATTATCATCTTGTATCCTCCATTGTCATGAATCGTTTCGTTTTATTCATACGTAAGGCCAGTGACTTTTCGCGTAAAAATCGGAGCACACAGTAGACTTCAATACTATATACACACCTCAGCTGTTGTTATACCTCCATTGGCTGCTGGTGCCGTGTTCATCTTTGACCAAGCCAATCAGGACTGAGTAACTCCGACACTGAACCTTCGTGATTCGTACGCAAACGGTTAACACGGGCCAGAACATTTTTTAGCCAATCAAAGAAGCTGGACGACCCTACAGTACTCTGGACTGTATCTTGTCTCGAAATCTTTTCGCGAAATATCGCTGCCCCTATTCATACGTCATCCAAGTGGAACCATGCAATTTTTAAGAAAGTTAATTGGTAATAAATGCTTTGACTCATGCTTCTGTGTGTATCAAACAGGAAACACTAACGTAATAAATTAACATATTTAACTTTCAGTACAACGACAAGTTTGTGGCAAATACGCAGAGACGCCGGCTATCCCCTAAGTACAACTAGCAGCACCCAGAGAACACCCGCTCCCTCAACGCATCAGCACCACTGTTACCCTTCAAAACTCCTAGGGCATAGGATGACGGGAAACTGGTATCAGGATTAGAACCAACCATTTTAATCCCTGAATGACTTTTTGTGGAAAATCCCTTCTTAGTTTTTTGTTGTTTATTTTCTGAAGGGTGGGGAAGACCTCCCCTTATTTTCGCTCTCGGTAACCCACCTTCTCAATATAAATGCAAATTCCAGTAAAAAAATAATACAAAATAATAGTGCGTTTACAAATATGTAAATACGCGTTTCACACAATTTAAATTATTTTAATGGGTACATTTAATATTTCCTTTCTTTAATTCCATTTTGGTGGTTAAAAAGCCCAAAAAAAGAATGCAAGTATCCTAAATTGCAAAATATTATAAAAATACTAAAAGAACTAGCAAAGTTACGTTAAAATATATACACACCCAGGATTACATTAAAAACTCATTGAAAATTCCCTCAAAAATGAAGTGCATTTGTACAATTTAAAATTACTTGACTATAATTCTACAATACGACATATTGTGCTTGCTAAAGCTACCCCAACCCTCGCCGGTAGTATGCATGAAACCCCTATTTATACAGAAAATAACTCTCGCACAAGATTTCCTGCTATAGTCTGGAAATACAACGACCGGATATCTCGTCGTCATCACAAACGTAGCCACTCAGGAAACTCAGTCTTTATTCAAAACTTTGCGCTGCACAAGAAAACGGCGTCTTCACTGGCTGTGACGTCACATCGTCATCAGGTGGGGGAGAAGGTGGAGTGGGGAGAACGTGCCACTGGTCGCTGTTACCTCAGTGCGCGCCTAGTCGCAAGTAGGGATGAGCTTAACCGATATTTTCAAGTATCTGTGACAACTGTTACTGTGTGTGATACATAAATATCTGTGACTTATATATTCGAGTTTGTTACAGTAAAATGTATGTATGTATGTATATATATATATATATATATATATCATCACCAGTGTTACATTAGTGCTTACATATATATATATATATATATATATATATATAAGCACTAATGTAACAGTGGTGATGATTGCATTAAATACAGCATTGATTTGAAAACATCTGTATTTCTATATTTAAGTCAAATTTATAATAAATGTTCGTTTTGTGAGGTTTTGTCACTTCTCGTGGCAATTTTTCCGTCACTGAAATATTTTACGTTAGTCTACAAATTACCAGATGCAAAAAATTTAAATAAAATGTTCAACTGTAAATAGGGAGAGGTCCATATAACGCACCTGATGGCGTCCACAACTGAATCACAGAGCCTAATTTTTTTCTTGCCAAATATTACATAAAAGTAGGTCTATATATAAAAAATCATTGTATTGTATTTATTGGTAGGGGCAGTGATATTTCAAGAAAAGATTTCGAGACAAGATACAGTCTAAAGCACTGTAGGGTCGTCCAGCTTATTTGATTGGCTAAAAAATGTTCTGGCCCGTGTTAACAGTTTGTGCACGAATCACGAAGGTTCAGTGTCGGAGTTACCTGGTCATGAGTGGCTTGGTCAAAGACGGACACGGCACCAGCAGCCAATGGAGGTATAACAACACCTGAGGTGTGTATATAGTATTGAAGGCTACTGTGTGCTCCGATTTTTACGCGAAAAGTCACTGGCCCTATTTATTAGTATCCAACGTTTTGTAGACTAACTAACAATATACAATAGGTCAGAGTAAACATAATAAAAGTAAAACTAAAGGAATTAATGTGAAGATATTAACCACTGTTTTAATCAGAAGCAATCATTGAATAGTTTGTTTAAAAGTTCTCAGCCGTCATCTCGTGTTAAACATGCAAGGCTAGCTGTGACGCTGTGACATGTCACAGGCAGCTCAAACAAACTGTGACAAAAGAAGCTGCTTCGCTCGTCACAGTTCGTTTCACAAGTTGCGAATGTGTCGTTATGCGATATCTCAGTCACATATATATTTTGACGACTATGCCACAGATAAATCTGCGGCGACGAAGTACCATGCTGCGACATATCGGCCATTTCTAATCGGAAGCGAACTTCCATTCCTGCCAGACCCCAGGAGGGCCGTGCGCGCGTCATCGGCTAACGTCAGTGTTGCACGAACCCACCGGACAGGCAGGCGAGTAACGTCATTCGATGTGGCACCGTCACAAGTTGTTTATCCGCTGCTAACTTACCTGAAATCCTGCATATCAGCGTACGTTGTAGCACGTATGTAATCATGGGCGGTAATATTTTTCCGAGGTAAGTTTTCCAAAGAGCTTACTTCACGGACATTCTGTCACATCGACGATCCACGAGGACGAGACTGCAACCACTTGCAGTCAATCACAGACTTCTGGGCATTACACAGCTAAGACGCTGTGATATCTATGGTTGGGAACAGGAAAATTTCGCGTTTGAAACGACCTGTAAGCTAGACAGTAATTCAGAGCCTCAGCTGTCTGTTCATTGGCTGTTGCCCCAGCGTGTAGTCAGTTTTACCTCAAGAGAAGTGGCTCGGGATTCGGTGCTTGTTTCCTTGCAAGGCTGTTATTGGCTCATAGTTAACCTGGGCGTGTCTAATAAACTGTGATCATATTGAAAACAGGACATAAATACTCACGTTTAAGAAATCTAGCTTTTCCTGAAGTGGATTTTTCGGAATTTATAGTCTATCGTGGAATCCAAAAAGTCTAGTACCGGTAATAATTAAAAACAGTATTTTTAGCCGCGTTAAGGGGGCATCGTACATACATTAAAGTACATGGTTCTTTATTACTAGAGAGTATACTAATTTGTTTCTATTCAACGATGAGCCATATGTCAAATGTCGTAGTCGAGTATGGATCTTACGCATTGCAAATTTCTTACGTGTATTTGTTAGTTTTCGAATTTTCATTGCGGGAGACAGACACAGAGAGCTTTCATCCGGGCCCATATCAGGTCACTTGATTAGGGAAGAGGTTTCTGGAACACCAAGTTGCCAGTCCGCGGAGCAGAATTTTACGACCACGGGAGCTGTTGCAGAAAGAATTCTAGCAAGCTGTTCCAATTGCGATAGTGGGCCAAGGTACGATGGCGTTACGCCCGAGCAAGTATAGTCTGTTCGCGGTAACTTCACACTTTTTCAATCAAACGTTTGAATAATAATAATGGCGTGTGGGGAGTGCACCCAGGGCAAGGCAACACCCTCCGAGTGACGGTCTTTCCAGCTGGGACCCGTAGGTGACCGTCATCCCCGAGCATGACAGAAATGAAACCCTAGAATGGAGCGGCGCTGGAATGCAAGGGCGGGGGAAACGGGAGTACCCCGAGAAAACCCGCCGGCAAGCGGCATCGTCCAGCACGATTCCCACATGCGAAATTCCGAGAGTGAAACCGCCGGGGATCGAACCCGGATCGCCGTGGTGGGAGGCGAGCGCCCTGGCCACTACGCCACCGCTGCCCCCTTTGAAAAATCATCACATGTATGACGTGTTAGGTTGTACCCCTAAGTATGCCACGTATAGGGACTGGAAAATTTCGCGAATTCATTCCAGGACATGCTAGACCCCAAACACATGTGCATTTCTGTAATGTTTGAAACTGGACCACAGCTTATTAGACACGCTCAGGTGAATTATGAGCCAATAGCAGACCTGCAAGGAAAGAAGCAGCGAATCCCTTGTCGCCTGGTCTGAGGTAAAACTGGTTACACTCAGCGACAGCAACCAGTCAAGAGAAATCTGGGGCTCTAAATTACGTAGCTTACAAAGAGGCAATTTATGGTGCGAAATTTACTTACGAATTTCCTATAACAACCGACTCTTTGGAAACCATAGAATAGGTTTCAGTAGATCCATGGTACAAAAAGCAACCTGTTATTAAATATTTGGTGTATCAGCGGTAACCAGTATCATTGCACAGGGAAAGACGCAGTCAGTATTGGCGATAGTTTCTTACCTTGTACAGCAAATACCATGATTCTACCTGTTCTGCAACACGTCAAACGTGAACTAGCGTACTCGGGATAACATGGTATGGGGTCAAAACGCGAAATTTTCCTGTCCGTAGCCACATATCACACTTGAGATACTGTTTCCGATTATCCGGTCACTTTAGGCATGGTGTTCCACTGTTGATACTATCAATAGTGGTTGACCACTACCCGTAGGAGCACCTGTTTTCCGCGAAAATATTCCAGGACAAGTTGTGTTCCAAAACACTTTAGTTCAGAACCTCTTTTGTGATTTGGATTATTTGATTTGTTCCGCATCTTACCTGTCTGCCTGCGAATCACGGACGGTCAGTATCGGAGAAACTTAATTCTGATCGGCTCACTCGTGTAACAGACGCTCTTCACACAAAGACAAGCGGCCAATAGCCGAAGGAAGCTGCAAGTGTGCACATAGGATATTGAAGTCTAGCCAGAGCGTAAGTCTTTTCGCGGAGAACAGGTAGACCTGACTATCCACTGTCGAAGCTATCGACAGTGGTATCGATAGTGGCCGACCAGGATGTCGGGGACGAGATGCGGGCGGTGAGTGCAGTCGAGAAGAGCGAGCGAGCGGGGCAGCAGGACGTCAGTCGGCGAGAGGGCCAGGCCGAACACGACTCGTGGCGGGAGCAGCAGAATCCCGGTCACTTCCGCGCTGTAATTACGCCCGCTGCCGTCCCGGCAACAGCACTTTCCATTACGACGACGGCCTCTTCCAGAGCTCTTGCCTCACGAGCCGATGATTACCTCGCCAAGGTCACCCGCCAGCCTTCCCGCGCTCGCCGACCCCCGGTCAAGTGCCACTTCACGCCGCCGCCGCAACCAGGAGTCCAAGACGCCTTCACCTGCCTGCGTCCCGAGGCGGAGAGGCGGGAGCTATAAGGGCGGCACTGCCACGCGCATCAAGCGCGACGTCACCACTACGCTCGTGGCTCTGCCTGAACTGGCGTGCGGTGCTCTCGTTGTGCTGCGTCTGCCTATGGCTAGAGCCACCTGTCTCTCGCGAAAAGATTCCAGGGACTAGTTGTACTCCGAAAGCAGTACCCACTTTCGTGATTGGATGATTTCAACATTCGCGCATTCCAGGCGTCTGCACGCGAATCACGGACACTCAGCGCCAGAGTTACCTGGTTCTGATTGGCCCAGTCGTGTAAGAAACTGGCTCCCGACAAATACACGTGGCCAATAACCAAAGGAAGGTGTACGTATGCCATAGGACATTTGAGTCTAGCTACGGGACTTTAAGCCATGGTCCTAACATTTTACTGGCTGGGAGTAATGTAACAACGTGCAGTGCAGGATCCTATACATTATTTTAAGCTGTAGCAGTTTGAAGATGCCATTTTTGGCTATGTTGAAGGGATTCAAAATAGTGTTCGCAATAAGTCTGATATGCTGGAAGATGTACTCCACCCTAGTGTTAATTGTTATTTAATTTAGCGTGCAAACAGATTGCGCACACGAGAAATAGTTAAATTTAAAAACGTGTATTACAGACAAACTGCAACCCAATTCGCACGCAGGGTAGATGGATCCGATAGCGATGTATTGAGATACACACGATCAGCGCAGGCACTTCCTGCCAACTCAACAGTTGACCAGATAAAGAAACCTCGATGCCGGCACTGTCGCGCGCCTTCCACATCGTTGCCACAGAGTACCTAGAAATACAGAAGTGAAACACACTCTTATTCCACGATCTCCAGCCGCACAAGCCACCGAAATTTCGTCACCGGCCAGAAACAACGGAACGCCGTTCACCAGTCAGAGCCGAGAGCCCAACCAGTAGAGAATATTTCTCAGCTTTGAGCAGCCAATCAGAGAATTGGCACGCCCACACTATTTCCGTGTCTATGTATTTATCTACTCTGTGGCTGTAACTCAGGCCTATACAGAAAACGGACATCTATGCCTGCTCGGTGAACTGAAATAAGAAACTAAGAACTTAACCTTCTATTCCCACATTAATTTATGGTTTCTGGTGTTGCAAACTAGTAATTTTTTTACGCATGCTGTACTTACGCTGACAAAGAACTTGTTTCTTTATCACAACCAATATATAATCTATAGGCTGTGTGTTCGGTGATGAGTGATTGAACCAGTCATAACGCAGGGGTGCCTACCCTCCCCATCCCCCTTTCATTTGACAGTATGACACGAGGAACCATCTCCCCTCCCAAACCTGTTCCCCTTCTTTTTTTTTCCTGGCTTTTCGTGCACGCTATGTGTGCGCGCGCCCACAGAGTGCAGACCAGAGAAATATTGCATTCTACATTGATTTGCTTGTTTAATCGTGTATGAAAATGTTTATTCACAACAATACTTTTATAGTGTGTGCAAATTTTTCCAAGACAGAGTTGAATGTCTTTAGATTTATGATCGGCTGAGTCCACTTGATTCAACAATGTGTTTGTCACGGAGCGTGCACAAAACATAACTGTTTAATTTCTATGACGATCATTATAGTTATGATAGTACGCCATGCTTGAGTGCTATATATATATATTTTTTTTTGCAATAAAAACACAAAAAAAAAATAGAAATTAAGCCATTATCCCAGTCAAAAAAAATAAATTAAAATTAACAATAAGTTCCTGGATATTTGAAATTAAGTAAATACATTGCATTTTAAAAATAGGTGTTCCCAAATAACCAAAATAAGCAAAAGATCAGTCATTCTAATATAGTTTGTGAGACCCCATCTTAAAGGTCTGGGTGCTACGAAGTTCAGCGCTGCATTAATTGAGAAATGTGACAGTACATTATAGATGAAATAAATTTTCTCAACGTCTTGCATTAATTCTTAAAATATATACTGACAAGTCCGCAGTATTTGTTAGTGAATGGGGGGAATTGAGAAGGTGTAGAAGGGATGAAGTAGGGACACGTCAATCAGGGTTTTGAAAAAGGAAAAAATAATNGGGGGGGGTGACACACATCCCGGCCTTGAGATGGTTTTTTTTGGGGAAGAACCAAGACATCAACCAGCTACTATATTAATATAATTAACTACTATTGTCATGATGGTGACCAACAGTAAATTTAAAAGTGTATCCTATGCACTTGTAAACAACCCAAACACATCTACAGACAGAGAGATGTTAAGGAGGCGTAACCTTGAGCTGCTTAACTGTTTTCAGATCTTTCGTTAAATACATGCAAGACTGAAAATTATTCCATGTTACCACAATAAAGAGAAAAATAAACATTTTTTTATTGAGTAGAGCATCTAAGCAACGTCTGAGAGAGGTTCGGGTGACTTTTGACATCAACATTTGGAGAGCCGATGAGGATGAAATTAGGTGGATATGGAGAGGCCCCAGAATCCAGAATGCATGGGCGGAAGGAAAACGGGAGATCTCAGAGAAAACCTGCCAGCCAGCGGCATCGTCCAGCACGATTCCCACGTGTGAAAATCCGGGAGTGACCCCGCCGGGGATAGAAACCGTATTGCATTCGCTCTAGCCGCTACACCAACGCGGCCCCTCAGGAGCATCTTTATGCAGCCTGGTACTGATTGATGATGCTATTAATTAACTCACCTCTCAGATTTTTCTTCCGATGTATTTCCTTATTCTAACACTGTTTTCTGGACATTATTAAGCTTTCAGCTATCAACACAGCCGTATTTAAACTCTACCATTTTGTATTTTATATTTAAACTATTTTTAGTTTTGTAGGCGTGCCTTTTCCTGCAATGTTGCGACCAATTGTCCCGTCTTAATATTCCATTACACATTAATTCTATACATCTGTACTTAAAAAAATCTGTTTATAAGGAGGCATTCCGACGGGCTCTCCCAATACTGTGATATGCATTCATGGGAGCTGAGGCTATCGAAAATTATATCTGTGGGGCATTATTGCACGTGATGGACGGACTGGACTATAGAAGTGCACTGTGCAGGCGTATTCTGGTAGGGTGGCGCTGGGCGGCGACCTGCCAGCGAAACTGGCGCGGCGTTCCCACAAGCTGTGGTTCTTTGGAAGGTGAGGAGTGGGGCAGGACCCCGCCTCCCCTTCCCCTCCCCCTACTGCGCTCGTGTCGTGATCGCGGTCAGGATTGGTTCGGCACGACTCCCGACAATTGACCAGGNCGTCCCCCCCTCCTCCTCTTCGTCTCTCGGGCAGCAGACGACGCCAGCACAAGCGTGTGACGTGGGTCACCAAGTGCGCGAACTGACTGCGAGGCCGTCCACACGCCCTCGCCCCTACCGCCGCTACCTGCAGCTGTTTTCGGCGGGGACGGTAAGGGCGACACTGCCACGCGCATCAAGTGCACCAACGCCCCTAGGCGCCGAGGATCTGAACAGTGTTCTCGTCGTGCTGCGTCTACCTGTCAGTAGGGACAGGTGTTTTCGGCGAAAAGACTTCAAGACCAGTTGTACTCCAAAACACGTTTGTTCATATGCACTTTCGTCGTTGGATGATTTCAAATGTCACGTGCCTCAAGTGCCTGTCCGCGAATCATGAACGTTCAGTAAATCTATATAATTTCAAGCGCTGCAGCAAATACATTTTTGTTCGGAACTGTACTGATATCCAGGCGACGCTTTATCTTACATCGGGACCAATAGAACTCTATCTGTGCTTTATGTGTCTCAACAGCGAATGATGTCTCCCACACGAAGAAGAACCTTTCTCATTGGATGGTATGTTCTGCTGTGTACAGAGCGGACCATTCAAGCCACTTCATATGCAACGTCTCAGATGGAGGACACTGTGACTGAAAGGTAGGGCCAGTGACTTTTCGCGTAAAAATCGGAGCACACAGTAGACTTCAATACTATATACACACACCTCAGCTGTTGTTATACCTCCGTTGGCTGCTGGTGCCGTGTCCGTCTTTGACCAAGCCACTCAGTACTAAGTAACTCCGACACTGAACCTTCGTGATTGGTGCGTAAACGGTTAACACTGGCCAGAACATTTTATAGCCAATAAAAGAAGCTGGACGACCCTACAGTACTTTGGACTGTATCTTGTCTCGAAATCTTTTCGCGAAATATCACTGCCCTTATGGATAGGGTTTAAAGAAATTGCGCTGGAAAACTTTAAATATGTTACTTTTAACCAATTTCACTTTTATTCTAATAGGATAAAAAAAAGTGGTGGCTGGATATATATATATATATATATATATATATATATATATATATNAAATTATATTATCAGAACATGTATTTACTGAAATACGTGCATAGGCGCAAACAACTATGTTATAGACACTATTTTTCTCGTGAGCAGTTGCGTACACAGCAATTTATTTTGGGATGCGGTGAACTTCGTTTTCTGAAGTGAGCATGTTGCATAATAAGAAAAACACCTTTTCCCAACGAAAAATTACTTTAATATAAGTGCGCTCTCAAGGTAAACTTATTACATATATATATTTAAATTTTCAGTAGCCCTACATAATTTTTTGTTGTTAATTTGAGTTTTTTGTGATGGGAGACAACCTCCTTCATTTTCCACCTTGCGTGCGTCCATGCTAGGGAGTCCGCTTAAATACACAGAGGTGAAGCTGCTCCTTGTTCCTAGAGATAGTAATTTTTCGCGAGTAAATATGAGTCCACGGTAGACTTAAATACTATAAGTACCCAGTAGCAGTTTGTCTGTTGCCATTGGTTGCTGTCTGCTTGCGAAGGCGTTTTCATATTTAACCGAGTCACTCAGAATTCGGCAACATCGGCACGGCTCCTACGTGATTCGTATGAAGACAGCTACCACGAATCAAAAAGTAGTTCAGCCAATCAAGTTGAGTTGAGTTGAGAGATTCGAGCGGCTCTTAGCCACGAGGTCTTGAGAGCCAATCAGACAATCAAGGTACGTAAACGGCCCTACAGTGTTTTGAAATATAACTTGTCTTGTAATCTTTTAGCGAAATTTCACTACTCCTGCCTACACCGCTTAATCCCGCCTCATTCGCCAGCAAAATATCCTCAGTAAGACGTCGGAACGCCGTTCGCCAATCAGCGCCTGGCAAATAATGCCTACTCGCCAGCCGGAAGCCCAGCCAATGAAGGAGCTTCCTGCAGCGCGCAGTAGCCAGTGAAGACACAAGGCCCGTTCCCGGACCCCCCGCGCAGCCAATCAGAGCATGGGTACGCCCATATCAAAGCAATCGCCACTCCGTTTCGTCTCTCTCTCTCTGTGTGTGCCTATCTACTCTGTTACTCTAGTGCCCCGTCATAGCAGTTCTCTCTCTCACTCTCTGATCTCCCGACCACCACCAGGATGTTGATAATTTCTTCAAAATCCCGGAAACAGTTCATTTCTTCGTAACAGGGTTAACAATTCATGGAGGATCATTTATTTCATTCTGCTGTTTCCAACAAAAACAAGTGCCGGAATTTTAACAAGGGAAATATATCTAACGACGAATTTATTTTGGTCATCCTGCCTCCTATTCTTCTCTCAGGCACATTCGTTTACAACATCTCCCGCCGCAGTAAAACCCGCTACAATTTACGACCCCCGGGATTAACTACAAAGAAATACTTCGCTGCTACGAGATCCCTGGTTACGAGTGTTTTAAAAGGCATTTTACAGGCCGGCTCTTTCGTGGTCTTCCCAGATCGCCTCCCAAACATCTGTTTACCGCAGTAAACGTGCTTGGTGGTTATTTATGTTCCACGCTGTCGTAAAATGCCACCAAAGGAAGTCCAAGACAAGACATCGCTGAAATACAACTCCATCCACTGAACCGGAATCAGTTGGTGTCAATAAGTAACAGCAGAGTGATTGAGAAATCGGTTATCTGCGTCCTTAAGTTGGCACGCTGAAAAAAAAACAATTCATCGCTGGTATGAAATAAATTTACTTACAAAGTATTTGTTTACAATGAACAATATTTTGTTCACTCATATAATGTGCTCATGCCCTAAACTTCTTCATTCGTTCCCTTGAACGAAATAAATAATCTGAAAGTAGTTTGTTGAGCTGAACACCTATTTGGAAGTTCCAACATCATCTACAGTGCGTGTAATTTAGTACACGCAACTATTTTGTAGGTACGATCACCTAAACGGTTTGGATAGTAAACATAATGAAAATCAAAATATAGCAAAAATTAATATTTTGTTTGGAATGAATAACCCTTTGCTTAGCTGGAGCAGTGTCATATTGATAGGAAATTGACTGGAAAGGGCTTATAAACGTCCCCCAGCGTTATGCCGGAAGGCTTATCAGAAGACGGCTTCCATACTAACTATGACCTTAATTAAACTAACACCCATGCCTTGCCTGGGATTCGCACCCCAGACCGGCGGCGCACCAACCGACAGCGCCACGGGAGGTCGGTAGCATCGTCACATGTTTATTATTACCGAATTTGTGGTGACAACAAATTCAGCTTTGTCCAGTACTGTCATTTATATGGCTCCCAGCATTCAGTCCAGAAATACACTGAAGAGCCAAAAAAACTGGCATATGCGTGCGTATGCAAATAACAGAGGTATAAAACCAATCAGAGTAACGCGATGCGGTCGGCAGCTAGATCGGTTACTGCTGCTACGATTGCAGGTTATCAAGATTTAAGAGAGTTTGGACGCGGTGTTATAGTCGGCGGGCGAGAGATGGGACATAGCATCTCCGAGGTAGCGATAACATTTGGATGTTCGCGTACGACCATTTCATGAGTGTACCATGAATATTGGGAAACCGGTAAAACATCACATCTTCGACATCGCTGCGGCCGGAAAAAAGATAGCGAAAGAACGGGACAAACGACGACTGACGAGAATCATTAAACGTGATAGACGTGTAAACCTTTCTCAAACTGGCGCAGATTGGATTTGTGGACTTCCCTGCAGGATTCATGTTGTGAATTTCCTCCTTCAGACATTAGTCGAGTCCATGCCACGTCGTCTTGCGGCACTTCTGCGTCCTGGAGAGGGGACTACACGATANGTTTTTTTGGCTCTTCAGTGTAATTTTGTTTATTACTGAAATGAGAGAAGGTACGACGGTGTTTCGAACCTGTGCCTTTGGCGCTCGAATGTTACGCCCTAGTGACCTCGGTTAACGTTATTACTCGACAATTTTTATATGCACATGTCTTGCATTAAAAAAATAAGTAATTAAAGATTTTTCTAAACGCCTGTTTAAAAGTGTTTTTATTAAAAAAAGTTTATATTTTTATTAATAATTGTGTCAATTTACTTGCTATTAATTACTCTAAAACTTTTGAGGATGTAAGAATATCTAAAGGCCTATAGTTATCCATCAAAACTTTGTTAGTGTATCGGAACATAGATTCTACGGCTCATTGCTGGGTTTACTTAAGTACAGTGCGGACAAAAAATAGTTTTGTTTACAAAAGCTGAAATAATAAATTATATTAAATAACAAACTACAGTAAAATGTCTTGATTGTTTGACCCATTCCTTTTTCACATCGTGTCCATATTATTAGGAATATGACAGTTAAAGTACGTGTGTGTGCGATGTGTAGGTGTGTGGAGAGAGATTAGGGCGGCTCTTAACATCGAGGTCTTGAGAGCCGATGAGGGTGAAGTGAGGTGAGTGTGGGGGAGCGCCAAAATACAAAGACGGGGGAAGCGGGAGACCCCCGAGAAAACCCGCCGACGAGCGGCATCGTCCGGTACGATTCCTAAATGTGAAAATCCGGGAGCGACATCGCCGGGAATCGAAACCGGTTCGCTTTGGTGGAAGGCGAGTGACCACTACACCACCGCTGCCCCTAACAGTTGGTGAAGATGAAGACTTGGAAACAGACGCAGTGGCAAGATGGCGAGGCGAGAAATGGCGACTGCACATCGCCTCACCTTCCTCGTATGACGGGCCTGAGACTGCGTAGTCACGTGAGGGATGCACGCCACGCCACGCGGTCTGCCTGTCCCGGGGCGCTCCACACTTGAGCACGGCCAGGTTCGGCAGCCAGCGCTTTTTATTTTTACTACCGCGCCGAGGAATGCGGTCAGCGGGAGTTACTGCCAGGTGCTCCGCCCCAGACACGACACCTCGCGGGCAGCCACGGCCAACGTCGCTTCCACCGCCGTCTCTTGCAACCACGGCGTTGGTCCAAAGTGACCAAGGTCTCAGGCACGTATTCCAGGAGGGAGAGGCACAACAACAATATTGGAACTGCTGTCACATGCAACCACGGCGTTGGTCCAAAGTGACCAAGGTCCCAGGCACGTATCCCAGGAGGGAGAGGCACAACAACAATATTGGAACTGCTGTCACATGCAACCACGGCGTTGGTCCAAAGTGACCAAGGTCCCAGGTGCGTATCCCAGGAGGGAGAGGCACAACAACAATGTTGGAACTACTGTCACATGCAACCACGGCGTTGGTCCAAAGTGACCAAGGTCCCAGGTGCGTATTCCAGGAGGGAGGGGCACAACAACAATGTTGGAACTACTGTCACTTTCGCCACGGTGTTTTCCTGCGTGACCAAGGGCTCACACACGTGTGCTAGGGTGGGGTCCGGGGTTGCAGACCCTTCCCAAAAGTAAACACACTGTTGATTATAATGCAAGGAAATGTAACAGTCAGAAAATAAAACTTCGTGAGATATAACATTTAGAGACTACAACTATTTTATTGCACGTCAATTGGTAGATGAGGTCACCGTTCCTACCATACAATCCTGAACTTATTTTTTACTCCCGTTTAGTCTCTACTGTTGTTATTAAAAATAAAAAGTAATAATCTTATCTTTTTAAGATTTCCCTTTGTGTAGTGTTGAAATGTGTTAACTGACATCCGTTAGCAGTGGCTAAGGAGGATATACGGCACTGGAGATCGCATTGTGTGAATAAAAACTGATTTCCACGCACGTACCTCGATGTTAAGAGCCTCTTCATTCTGCTCCACATCGCGGTCGTACCTAGGATTTCCACAATCGTGGAAATGTTTCACACGAATTATGTTTATGCCCGGTGCTGTACATAGCTAGGCACTAGTATCCAGTATTCCGTGTGGATAACCTGCTTTGTGGAATTTTCTACAACTCTTTGACTTGAGTGGTTAATGCCTATAGGTATATCGTCGATCAGGCAGCGCGTTATTGGTTGCAAGATAAATGCTTAACACAAGAACAGCCCATACCAAAAAAAATTACGTGATTGCAACACTTGAACTCAAAAAGTAGCGTGTGACCAAACGAGTTATTTATACGATTTTTAAACATTTGAATGTTTCTTATTCTATTAATTCGGTTTATTTCAGCACATGTAACATTTATTGAAAACGTTCATTGGCGTGCTAGGTATTTGACTAGTCGGACGACTCATTTGGCTGAGGATGTGTGTATATATATATAGCCAAACAAGAGTTTCTCATTACGCGTATTTGCGGAATATCTATTTGGCTAATTTCAGTTTTCCTCTTACAAATATTTTGAGCAGAGACGTCACGAATCCATCGTAAGTTGTGTTCAGCAGAACACGAGCTTGTCTGACCAGAACACAGATATTTCGTAGAACAGGCGTTGTAATTCCGCCGAACAGATATTTCGCATAAATTGTTGAGCCCCTTTGAAAGTCGATTGACGATTATGGGTAAATTTAGGCAACGATGACTCGAACCCATACTCTGCAAGTGGTCATGCCACGTATATATTTATGTAGTACATGAATAAGATGCAATTGAGTACTTCTCCCAATTAAATCGTAGCAACTTATCCTTCAACGTTACCGCACGAACAATTGGTCGTGATGTTGAAATAAGAACTGCATCGTGGCCAACATGAATTTTCGTGAGAAGTCGCCCCTCAATTACTTCTTTGTGCATGATCATTAAGGAGATTATGACCTAATTGAAAATGCTTTATCTTGGTGCACAAATGTCTGTAGTGTTAGTAATGGTTTCTAACGTTCTCGTCCAGAAAAATAAAAATTGGGGGACTTATTTATACCGTAGTCTGTAAAATCCGCTATAAGATAGGGTTAGAATTAGCGTTATTAGAATTGTGATCTCTTGATCTCTGCATGGCGACGAAATCATTGTATGGCTTGCGTCAACAGCGAATTCAAGTTCACCATAACTCTTGATATAAAGTAGAACGATATCTGAATAATTCATGACATACTTTTCAGCATTTCACGGCAGTTACAGACAAAAATAGATAGTCGCTTTGGGGCAAAGAGTTTTTTTTTAGTTATGGGCGGATGATGTTTAATAATGAAATTGTAATTAAAACTAGCCATATGTAAATTCACAACTATTCGATACGCTCCAGCGGTGATCCAGGCAGCATCAATTCCTCATACGTAGATGTATGCAAATCTCGCTACGTTATTTAGCAGCGGTTTGAAATCGGAAATCATCTGCATACGTAGGCAGCGTAATTTGTTCATTGGCCGCTGTCTGCGAGGAGTCATTTCAGCGTTTTTACCCTCCGCTGTAATTGCCGGAGCGTATCAAATACAGCATGAGCCAATCACGAAATAGAGATAAATGTAAAGCGGTTTAGGGCCGACCGGTTTTTTAAAATAATAACAGGATGTTTACACGTCCATATTTGTCCGACAACAACAGTTATCATTCCTCGGTGTTGTTTCAATCTCTTCGGCGTGTACTAATGTATGCCCATCTAAGAGCCGAAACACTACCATTCCGCACGTGTAGTAAGGTGTAATTATGCCTCCTGTTAATTGCACGTGAAATATTACAATAGAATTCTGCGTGCCAATTAGCATAACGGAGCTGGAGCTCATTTCCGCACCCACTCTTATGTCCTTCGCCTAGCCATCTGCAGGAGTGGATTTACGTGCTTGAAGGCCGGGTTTCAGTAAGNTTCCTCGGTGTTGTTTCAATCTCTTCGGCGTGTACTAATGTATGCCCATCTAAGAGCCGAAACACTACCATTCCGGACGTGTAGTAAGGTGTAATTATGCCTCCTGTTAATTGCACGTGAAATATTACAATAGAATTCTGCATGCCAATTAGCATAACGGAGCTGGAGCTCATTTTCGCACCCACTCTTATGTCCTTCGCCTAGCCATCTGCAGGAGTGGATTTACGTGCTTGAAGGCCGGGTTTCAGTAAGNCGCACCCACTCTTATGTCCTTCGCCTAGCCATCTGCAGGAGTGGATTTACGTGCTTGAAGGCCGGGTTTCAGTAAGAGAATATCAGAAGTCAATCTGGACGGGAAACTTATCAACAGGAACAGATTTTGTTTCTTTAATTTAGCAAGATTATTTTCACACGAGATAAACTTAATGAAGTTTATTTGTAGACTGCAAAGTATAAGATATAGTACTTAATGTTTGCTTTGTTTTCGTTATCAAATTGTCTTTTCTACTCGACAAGGGTGGAAGAATCCTCCTCCCTAAGTCATCCTGACTGCATCTGCGTACTAAACAACAAAGGTACTAACGTATGGCGTAAGGTGAATTCAAACCCAGACGTCACCGTCTCAAGGTCATGCCTTAGTGTCCCGGCCTCACCACGGCAAGTATGGCACGCCGAAGCTACGCGCACTTGTAATTTAGGCCGTGTCCCAATTCGGCGAGAGAGTACCCTCTTCCCTGCTCACGACGTCACAGCGAGACCTCTCCTCTGTCCCAACTCGAAGGAGAGAGCGCGAGAAGCAGAGCGAACGACGACGTTCATCAGCTGCTCCTCTCACACCCTCGTGGCAGCCATGTTGTTTAATTTTCACATATATATATTTTTTTGTGTACCCAGCAGTGATATAAATATTTGATTGACTTAACATAATCATTATGATTATGAAATTTGTCATAACAACAATATTCCGTACGGTATGGAATGTAAATAATTATATTTCAGTTTTCGTTTGGGCTATTTGTCATTCGATTCCCTTCTTGGCACATAACAGTTAAGCGTTTGGCGACACGAAATTATACGAATCAAAATAAGTTGATATTTCAAAACACTGCAAATGTATTCAAGAAAGGGGAGGGCCCGATGTTTTGTTTTTTTACCATTTCTTGCTTTTCCCGCTCACAGAGGATGCACGTCTCATTTCGCTTGGTATGTGCCAGAGTGTGCGAGAGTGAGGATGAGCACACTCTCAAGTTGGAACGCAGTCTTAGGAAGCCCCATTTGAGAGAGAACTATGGGTTCCAGAAGCATGGCTTCAACCATTATGATTCTCTCTCTGGTAGACTGCATATCGTCAACGAGACTGATAACGTGCACCAACTGGCACTTTTTATTAGCAAAATGTTCACGTAACCCGTTTTGTCTACAAAATCTAGTACGTATTTTTGTCAGTTGCGTTTTGCGTTTTGTCAACTTCCAACCAAAATTACCAAATCGCTGCCATATCACTTTTGCCTTTTTGAAACGCGTAAACACGCATATAGGCAAGGTTATTGGAATAAACAAATGTGTATTAATTTTGGAATAATGATAACACGACAATAATACTAGCACGGTATGCTAGACAGTTGAATGTCGAGGGACCCGACTAAACCTTACAAAATGATAAATACAAATTAGGAAAAAATAACGTGGAAACGAACTGGAACACTGCCTGAGTGGACCTCCCCTCCCCGTTCGTACGGATCGGGTAATGCACCTGCCGTCACGTGACCTCGCCCATTTTTCCCAGAAGGAATTGGTTACGTCTACAAAAGAGCCATCACATTTGAAGGTTTTTATACAGTTATTTTATTTTAAAAACGCTACCAGAAACGCCCCAATAGGAATCAACATATTACAAATCCCCGTTCCCCCCACCTCAAAAAAAATTGAGTGAGTGGGTGAGTGAAGCGATTTGGGCAGCTCTTAAAATCGAGGTATTGAGAGCCGATGATGGTGAAGCGAGATGAGTATGGAGCAGCGGCGAAATGCAAGGGCGGGGGAAACGGGAAATCCCCGAGAAAACCCGCCGACTAGCCGGGTCGTCCGGCTCGATTCTCACATGCCGGATTCTCGCATGTGGGAATCGTATAGGACGATGCCACTGGTTGGCGGGTTTTCTAGGGAATCTCCCGTTTCCCCTACCCCTTTTGATTCCGGCGCTGCTACATACCTCGCCTCACCCTCATCTGCTCTCAAGACCTCGATGTTTGAGAGCTGCCCTAATCTCTTCACTCTTAACTCACTTTGGCTCTCTCGGGCCATGCAGATCAAACGTTTTGCTTTGTATTTATTACTTCGCATACCAGTACGCTTTGATTGATTATTGTTTTATATGTTTATAGTTTATATTTTATTTTACTGCCAAGCTGCTTTTGAGGGTGTGTGCGCGGTTGATATTGCCATCCACCCTGACTCACCCAGCAACCTGGGGGGTTATTCTCTTTATTCTTATATGTATATTTCCACTCTAGATTATGAGCCATTGTAGATAAGTACACAGAGATGAAATTGAGTGGCGGTTCTTTAATGTGCGTGTACCAACTCTCTGATTGGCTGCGCAAGGCTCTGGGAACGAGCCATACCTCTGATTGGCTACCGCACGCTTCGAAAGGTTCCCTATTGGCTGGGCTGCCGGCTGACCAAGCGGGGATTGGCGTTCCGGCGTGTTGCTGACTAGTGATGCCACAGAGACCAGGGAAGCGAAGCTAGTCAGCTGTTCAAACTACAGTTTTTGCGCTCTTCTTCTTTTTTTTTTGTTTCGCAGGGACGCGTCATTCACGGAACGTTTTTGNGTTCAAACTACAGTTTTTGCGCTCTTCTTCTTTTTTTTTTGTTTCGCAGGGACGCGTCATTCACGGAACGTTTTTACTATTGCGGTTACGACGAGTGCCTGTGTTGTCTTTTGTTTTAGTGTTCTGTTTTGCTTGTTTGTTTGCGGTCTGGTNCTATTGCGGTTACGACGAGTGCCTGTGTTGTCTTTTGTTTTAGTGTTCTGTTTTGCTTGTTTGTTTGCGGTCTGGTCTCCGCGTCAACTGCGCTGTAACTGTACGACATGCTCTATAAATTGTCTCCTCGGCGCTTTGCGCTATAGTCCGTTCCACGTATCAGTTCACGGTGAAAAAATATTTTATAGGTGAATCACCTGCCTAATTATTTTTGTAGTCACCTTAAAAAAATTTTTAGTTTCCAGAAAAAAATTAACACAAGGTGAAGACCAACAAAACAAGTGGTGGCTGTAAAAAAAAATACTTTTGTTTCAGTGTTGGAGTTGTGATCCTGAACCCCGTCTTCTCATTGCCGACTAATAAAATGACAAATATCTTCGAATGTACATAGGTAGAGGCAACAGTTACTTCGCGAAAACATTTTAGGACTAGCTGTGTTCCAAAACACTTAAGCTCATATCCGATTTCGTGATTGGATTATTTGAATNGCGAAAACATTTTAGGACTAGCTGTGTTCCAAAACACTTAAGCTCATATCCGATTTCGTGATTGGATTATTTGAATTGTTACGTGCCTCCGCTGTCTGCTCACCAACGACGGACAGTCAGTGTCGATGCAAATAAACTCCTATTGTCTTACACGTGTAACAGTCTTCACACAAAGTCAGGCGGCAATACACAAAGGAAAGCTACACGTATCACTTANTATTGTCTTACACGTGTAACAGTCTTCACACAAAGTCAGGCGGCAATACACAAAGGAAAGCTACACGTATCACTTACAGGTACCCATAGGATATCGAAGTTTAGCCAGCGCGTAAATCTTTCCGCAGAAAAACAGGCGGCCCTACCCGCAGGTCACAAAATGTTCTGTCAAGTTGATAACACTGCTAGCGAGCGTTCACTTCGGATGGAAGAAACCGATTTGCAACATCTGCCTGTTGACGTGATGACGACGGTCAGTTACCACGTCACGCCACAGAATAAGTAAATACACAGAAGCGAAATGGCGTGGCGGTTCCTGTGACGTGGGCGTACCCGCCCTCAGGTTGGTTGTGCGAGGGAGGGTCTGTGAGTCTGATTGGCTACCGCGTGCTGCGCTGATCGGCGAACGGTGTCACGGCACGTTGCTGGCTAGCGACGCCATCTTGGAGGCTATTTCACCTCTGTATAGTTGTTTACTCTGTGGTCACGCCAGGTAGCAAGATTGACTGT
This sequence comes from Clitarchus hookeri, assembly GCA_002778355.1. Taxonomy (NCBI): domain Eukaryota; kingdom Metazoa; phylum Arthropoda; class Insecta; order Phasmatodea; family Phasmatidae; genus Clitarchus; species Clitarchus hookeri. The sequence goes on from NQII01000654.1 coordinate 340,994, forward strand.
TGTGGTTAGTGAAGTCTCAGACGTGAATTGTTTAACACCGTCGGTTGTTCGCTCGACGTAATTCTGTAATTCACTTGTGTGGTCACTCGACGTTAGTATCAGGTCGGGTGACGCCGCATGTTAAAGAAAGTGAGGTTATGTTAGCCTAAAATCAAAAACTACTGAAACGAATTCGGAGAAGATATTTTCCACGGAAGATATTAAGGAATATTGGAGGACTTGGTAAGGACGTTTCTAAACAGGACGATGTTTGTGTTAAGCGAGTTATGCAATGTCAAAAAAGTTATGTATTGTTGTCCTACGAGCGTCTTAGACGATTTTAACACCTCTAACTGAAGGTCCTAAATTGCGACATTCTTAAATAGGGCCTACATAATTAGTCCAGAACCGGAATCTTTAATATTTTCATCCTGGTGGTTCATTGGGTTCAAATGTCTACAGAAGTCAAGAATGTTTTTACACTGGTAGCAGTGGCGAAATCTATTTCGTCCTCGTTATAGATTAAGTCAAGATTGATTGTTTATTTACCCAAACGAATATCTAAGAGTTCCGGAGAGCCACAAAAATTTCAAAGATTTCAAGAGTTCGTCACCGAGTCACTTTACCCGAGCACCATCTTGGAAACAACTTTTTTTACATCTTGATGCAGCGCTGCCAGTGGCGGCAGCACCAACCTTTGCCTCGTGTGGCGGGACTTCAGTTCCATTCAAACAATGTGTGTCCAAGTTTGTAGTTCAGTCACAGTAAAGCATTATTTGCCCATGTACAAATTACACCGACGCTGATATACAGGCCCACCTGTTTTTTCGCAAACAGATTCACTCTCTGGCTAGACATCAATATCCTGCGTGCACCCTTGCATCTTTCCTTTGGCCATTGGCCGCCTGTCTTTGTGTGAATACAGCCTGTTACGCGAGTGAGCCAATCAGAATTAAGCTTCTTCGACACCGACCGTCCGTGATAGCAGGGCAGAAAGATAAGACGCGTGACAATCAAAATGACCCAATGACGAAAGTGGTTCTGGAATGAAGTGTTTTGGAACACGACTTGTCCTGCAGCCTTTTCTGCGAAATNATGACCCAATGACGAAAGTGGTTCTGGAATGAAGTGTTTTGGAACACGACTTGTCCTGCAGCCTTTTCTGCGAAATGCAGATGCATATTGATGAATGCGTAGTCCAATATGTAGCAGGAATTTCTAATACCCACCCAGTCGCAGGTGACTAATNCAGATGCATATTGATGAATGCGTAGTCCAATATGTAGCAGGAATTTCTAATACCCACCCAGTCGCAGGTGACTAATGGACGACTGCATGTAGTACATTCGCGATTACTTTGAACTTTTCTGAATTCCTGCTAAATTTCTACTTCAGGGATATTCCCCCGCCTTGTGCAAGCAGGCTTAACCGTGTATAGGAAACCACATGAGAGGGAAAACGCACAGCATTCGTGCGCGTAACACTATTTTGCATAAGAACTATTTTTTACTAGACATTACCAACACTTCTTTTGTCCCCTCGGTTGTTATTCATGTTAGTTATGAATAAAATTTTAACAATTTATCAATAAAATATAGGTAAATAATCAATTTAACAAAAAAAAAAACTTTCATATTAACACAATTACAAAACGCTTGAGATACATGAAATATTTAGGAAACAAGCAAACACACGATATGGGGTGATTTTTGGAAGGTTTGATTAAAAAAAGTGTGTAGAAACCGCGAATAGACCATACGAATTTAACAGAAGTGTAGGCTTGTCCACCCCTGTTCCGTAAACGTGTGTCCACGGCGCGACGCCTGCAGGGGTGTGTGTGACCTTCGCCTGGCGGCAGAGAAAGATGTGTATTCTTCGCGCAGCCTGGTTTACGAGAGACCTTTCACCCTAGGCGGGGGTCAGGTGGCGGGCGAGCCGGGGTCGCGACCCCGGACATCTGGCAGGGAGATAACACCGGCGACCGGGCACACATCCAGTCCCCCGCCCTTGCGGTTCCCTAGGGAACTACCACGGCGNCTGTACATCTTCGCTGCGAGAATGAAACAGTACCATTATGGACACCGGTGATTTTCGAGAAAGGATTTCAAGACCTGCTGTACTGCAAAACACCTTTGTCCATGTGCACCTTCGTGGTTGGATGATTTTAAATGCCACGTGCCTCAAATGCCTGTCCGCGAGCCGTGGTCTTTCAGTATCGGGGTACTTTATTACTAGAGACCTGAAAAATTCGCTGATTAATTTTGGGACAAGCTAGAATTCAAAACGCGTGTGTTTATATAACTTCAGCCATTGGACTACACGCTGGCCCAATCGTAGCCTTCCATTGTGGCAGCAGACAACTAATGTGCAGTTAACATCGGCATATTTGTACATAAGACTGTGTAGTTCAACCTGCAGGTCGTTGAACTCGCGAATTTTTCAGGTCTCTATTTATTACGGTTGGCCCAGTCAAATAAGATCATGTGTCATCACGTACACACGCGGCCAATACCCAGCGGAAGTTGTGGTTGTGGACGTAGGATATTGAAGTCTAGCATGGCCATAAATATTTTCGCGAAATACGCCAGTCCCTACGTATCGTGCAAAAAGGTATAGAGTGTTCCGTAGAGGGGAAATGGATTAGAGAACGCGACCCAGGTGGATTGTAGCGACCCTCCGTGTTACAACATTGGACTGCTTTTCTGGCTACATGACTGTCAGAAACGATGTGGATAGGTAGGGACAGGAAAACTTCGCGAATTGATTTCAGGAAAAGCTAGACCTCAAACACATGTGTATTTATGCAATGTTTGCAATTGAATCACAGTTTATTAGACACGCCCAGGTGAACTGCAAGCCGACGACAGACCTGCAAGGAAACAAGCATCGAAGTCCGTGCCACCTGGTCTGATGTAGAATTGGCCACACTCTGGGACAGCAGCCAATGAACAGAAAGCTGGAGCTTGAAATTACACAGGGTCGTGTAGTCGCGTTTAAAACGCCAAACGTTCCTGTCCCTAGTTATTAGTAGGGCCAGTGACTTTTCGCGGAAAAATCGGAACACACAGTAGACTTCAATACTATATACACGCCTCAGCTGTTGTTATACCTCCATTGGCTGCTGGTGCCGTGTCCGTCTTTGACCAAGCCACTCAGGACTAAGTAACTCCGACACTGAACCTTCGTGATTCGTACGTAAACAGTTAACACGGGCCAGAATATTTTTTAGCCAATTAAATAAGCTGGACGACCCTACAGTGCTTTGGACTGTATCTTGTCTCGAAATCTTTTCGCGAAATATCACTGCCCCTAGTTATTAGAAACGCCCGTGTTAGCTATGAGCCAATAACAGATCTGCAAGGAAACACGCGTCAATTTCTTTGCAACCTGCTCTGGGGCAAAAATGAATACTTTCTGGCGGAAATAACCAATTAACAAAAACCAGAGGCTCAAAAATACATAGTGAAGTGGATTCTAGACTACGTATCGTTGAACTCGCAAAATTTTCTTGTCCCTATGGATCGGATTTGAGGTCAGAACACTATTCATGTAAACATAGACCTTTCAGATGTTGATTTACTTCCTCTATCCAATTTCGAATGCAATTAGATTAAATGCATATTGGTAAAGTATTTTATTCATATAAAATGGTTTGTCTTCATAAAATGTAAATATAAACAAACAAGTTGTGTTCACTGTTGACCACGTGGCTTTGCCAGTTGTATTGGTGCGGGGAAAGTCAATTTTGTGCAGAAGACCTTTAGTCTATTGGTTGTTCAATGAAAAGCAAGCAACAACCTTTAAAAAAAATACTGCATGAAGGATAATGTTCAAGTTCCCGTTTCTCTGCTTTAGACACTTCAGAGTACGAATCGACATATTAGTAGGGGCCGGGAAATTTCGCCGTTTTGCACGACCGGCACTAAGAAAAGGGTTTTGTTGAATCAAACAAAGTTTGCTTGGTGCAACCAAATTATTTGTTTGTTTAAGGGCAATGAAATATTTTGTTGCTGAAAACAAATTTTTTGTTGTTCTTGTTTGGTTGCCCCAGACGATGATATTGTTTGGTGCAAAGAACGATTTATTGGCGTAACTGAAGATTTGTTTGACTCCACGTACATGAAACAGTTTGGGTTGATATAAAGAATTTTGCAAGTTCGTCCTAGATTCGAACGTAGGTCACCTGCGTCTGGACGCTACGCCTTAGCAACTTCAGCTAATGTTGCTAGTGATAAAGTTGGAATGTTTTCAGATACATATTGCACATGCTGGACAACGTGCGCAAACAAATATTTCAAGTTTTACTGCTTTATTTTCATTTCCTTGTTAAAATTGTTATATTGGTGTGTTTGTATGATTGTTAAGCACTTATAGATTCACTAACAAATACTGTTACTATCCTTGTCACAAAAAAAAACCCTCGAGCTGTGTTATTGAAAGAAGGCAATCAAATGAGCGGCCAAACAAATATATTATACACCTGATTCAACAAAATATTTTGTTGACAGTCTAATTTCTTTTGGCCCAACACAGAGATTTTGTGTATTCAAACATGTATTTTTTTAGATGCACAAAAGTAGTTTTGTTGCTGTTAAATTTTTGTATGCTCAACCAAATACTTTGTTAAGACAACTAAATCTATTTTTGGTCCTATACAAACAAAAATATTTTTTCAAATTTTCTCAGTGAGGTTAGACTGCATGGTTCTATGAGTCGTAGGAAAATAAGAGAGCTGGTGTAGAGGCTGGGTGGGGGCTGTGGACGTGCGGGCGGGCTGGCGGCCATCTTGGATGACGCCACGCAGAAACGTCATGCTCTATCATGCCTCGCCAATGGTTGCCATCTTGGATTTCTCTTTTTCCCTCGCAATTTTCCTTTTTTCCTTCCTGCTCTATCATTCCTCCCAATCTATTCGTGCGCTTGTATTTTTCTTCTTTTTTTTCACGCTCTAACATTCCAATGTAATTTTTTTCTCAAGCTCTCTCATTCCAACCCGTCTCTCTCGCCTGTTCTATCTCTTGGGGTTTTCTCATATTCCTTCCAGTCTCCTTTATTTTCTCTCTTGTCTCCCGCCCCTTCCCTCCCTCTCTTGCTTTTCGCATCCTCTATCACCGTCGTCGTCTGCTGTAGGCAGCCTTCTTAAATTCATGCCGCCAGTTGTCAGCTGTAGGCAGCCATATTTGATTCCCACGCCCATCACAAGAGCGAGTGAAGTTCTACTGTTCGCAGCTAGGAGCGTTGGTATTGGTGCGGCAATTTTGTGTGTGTTGGTTCCACTCGTTGCCTGCAGGAGCGCGCTAGCATTGTAAAGTGTAGGTCAAACGGTGGCCATCAGGAACTCTAGGAATTTTTTTAACTTGGTAGATGTTCGGGAACTCAAAAAATGCAGGAGGCATGTGGTTTCGATCCGACCACCCTTAGGTCGCCTGTCCAACGTGTAGACCACACGACCACCATTTCATGGGAAGTGTTAGGAGAAGAAATAAAGTAAATACTCGCATTTGCCTGTGCGCTCACCAGACAATAGAGAGCATCCACACTTCTACATCTCCAGCTTGTCCAATTATTCGAGCACGCACGCTGCATGGTATGGAGCATAGTTTGTCTATTTCTTATTGTTCTGTATCAACTAGCAGTAGGATAAAAAAAACACTAATTACACTTACACGACCTCGTCAGCAGCAGCAGCAGCGGGGTCGCTCTCGCATCGCTCTCGCAAGGATGATGATGAATATCGCAGCATCACCCTCACACTTTACCGTCTGCATGGCATAACCATGAGGGATGGCTCACGGGCTTGGGACCGGGGCAGTACACTACGGCAGCAAAAACACCACCAGGAATTTTCCTTATATGCAAACAAGTCTTGTACAAGTATGCGTGTTAGAAACACCCGTGGCATTGCACGCGTAGTGCACTGGCGGCGTACGGCGCTGCGAGCGGGGAAAACGACCCACCTAAGAAAATCAAAGCAGACAAAGGAATGCACAGAAAGATGACAGCCACAGGGGAAGAGTGCAGTAGAGGTAGATAAAGAGAAAAAGGAGGGACAGCGCTGAAAAAAAAAGTAAATGTAAGTACGATTCCACCACCAGTTACTACTGCAGTGCTGGTGGGACACGAATACCATTGGCCTGCTGAATCTCTGGGAGCCACAGCTTATAATAGTCAGAACTTAGAATTATTCAAAAGGTAATCATATATAGAACTANTGCTGAATCTCTGGGAGCCACAGCTTATAATAGTCAGAACTTAGAATTATTCAAAAGGTAATCATATATAGAACTATCATAACGTAGAACTACCATAACTTAGCTATTTGTAACTGAGAAAATCAGACCTAAGAATATCTGTGGTTTAGAAAGTCATTACTTAAATATCATAACCTATAAAAATCACACTTATATTAGCCTCGCTATAATGAAACCATCTGACAGAATGCCACCTTTATAAACTGGTTCGGTTATGCCCAGCCTCCTGACAAACTTTTCCTGGCATCTGCTTAGAATAACGATTTATCTAGAAGCAGGGAACAGAGTGGATTGACTACATACTACTGGGCAGCTCTTTAGCGAAGACAAATCGGAACTTAGAAGAATCAAAAGTTAGAAAGAAAAGTTAGAAAGTTTACAGGCTATAACCACGTAACTTAGAATGGGCATAACTCAGAAAATTATATCTTATGTGTTCCAAAGGCCGTGTCTCAATTTAAAGAATACTCTTTTGGAGAGAGCACTCTTCCGCACAAACTGGCGAGAGCACTGCTTCGCGCTCTCTCNTGCTGAATCTCTGGGAGCCACAGCTTATAATAGTCAGAACTTAGAATTATTCAAAAGGTAATCATATATAGAACTGTCATAACGTAGAACTACCATAACTTAGCTATTTGTAACTGAGAAAATCAGACCTAAGAATATCTGTGGTTTAGAAAGTCATTACTTAAATATCATAACCTATAAAAATCACACTTATATTAGCCTCGCTATAATGAAACCATCTGACAGAATGCCACCTTTATAAGCTGGTTCGGTTATGCCCAGCCTCCTGACAAACTTTTCCTGGCATCTGCTTAGAATAACGATTTATCTAGAAGCAGGGAACAGAGTGGATTGACTACATACTAATGGGCAGCTCTTTAGCGAAGACAAATCGGAACTTAGAAGAATCAAAAGTTAGAAAGAAAAGTTAGAAAGTTCACAGGCTATAACCACGTAACTTAGAAGGGGCATAACTCAGAAAATTATATCTTATGTGTTCCAAAGGCCGTGCCTCAATTTAAAGAATACTCTTTTGGAGAGAGCACTCTTCCGCACAAACTGGCGAGAGCACTGCTTCGCGCTCTCTCNCTCAATTTAAAGAATACTCTTTTGGAGAGAGCACTCTTCCGCACAAACTGGCGAGAGCACTGCTTCGCGCTCTCTCGCGCTCTCGCTCTGTGAAATTGAGACAACCACTTTCTCGCTTCTCTCCGAAGTCACGGAGGCAACTTATGCCAAAAGGCGGGAAATCGTGTTAAGCTAAAATCACGATCATAGCCATTGTAAATTATTTATATGTGCTCAAAATAATTCACAAATAATTATAGCACTAGCAGAAAATCATTAGCGCATAAAATACTATTATTTTGGTTTTAAATATTACCATCATGTTGTAGCAAAGTGACAAAAGATATACGAGACTTTGGCAGAAATCCTTATTTATATTTTTATAAATACGTGCCACGTAAGTTATTTTGTTGATTAAAACGAATGAAATTATTCATTAACAATTAAAATTGCGACGTGGTTTTCGTCCAGAAAACTACAATAGCCTTATTCAAACACGGCAATTACGTAAAAGTATATGGCGCGAGGTCAGAGAGTGCGAGAGAGCGCCACCGAGTATACAACTTCGTGCTCTCTTTGTGCTCTCGCTGTTTCGCGCTCTCTCCGACGAAATGAGACGACCAGAGAGAGAGCGTTCTCTCTGACGTCATAACGACGTGTTCGCAAGAGCGAGAGCACCAGAGAGCGCTCTCTGGGCCAACTGAGACACGGCCCAAGTTATGTTTCTGAAGTTGGATATTTGCAAGCCACGACAGCACCGCGGGGTGGGGCCTGTTGGAACGGCGTCGGCGGGGCGATGGGTGTCATTGAGAGGCGCGGTACATGGCAGGGTCACACTCGGGCGCCGCAGTTCGCAGCCAAGCGGACCACGAAGTAGTTGTGATCCCGCCCCAGTGGTCAGCGATCCCAGTGGTCAGCGATCCCAGTGGTCATGGTCAGCGATCCCAGTGATCAGTGATCGCAGTGGTCAGCGATCCCAGTGATCATGGTCAGCGATCCCAGTGGTCATGGTCAGCGATCCCAGTGGTCAGCGATCCCAGTGGTCATGGTCAGCGATCCCAGTGGTCAGCGATCCCAGTGGTCATTGTCAGCGATCCCAGTTGTCAGCGATCCCAGTGGTCAGCGATCCCAGTGATCATGGTCAGCGATCCCAGTGGTCAGCGATCGCGGCTCGGCCATTCGCGACCCGTCAGCGGCTGCTGCCTGCTCTCGCACGCAACAACGAGTCAGCGTATGTCGTCCGCTGCCAGTGTTATTTTCACTGCCACGAACCCAAGCATAGATTAAACACGAGATAGACCGATTATTAGTCTTCTACGTATGTACCAACATTGATCTACCCCAAAGGAACACAACTGTCAAAGTCACATGGTCAACAGTGATAAACACATTTGTTTACGTTTCAATTTTTAAAAGACAAATACTTTTATATGAATGAAATACTTTTTTACCAATTTGAATTTAATCAAACCGCATTACAGATTAGTTTGAGGAAGTATACATAAATCTCAAATCGCTTGTTTACTAAACAGTATTCTAACAGTAAATCCAATCCATGCCGTTTTCGCTAGCCGTATTTGCAGGCGAGCAGTTCAATGTTGGGTCGCGGAGACTGGTTGTGCGCAGCCAGCGAGATCGGTCTTCCTTATCTTTAGCCCACGACGCCAAGCCATATGGGCGGGAGTAGCTGCGACTCCATCTGCTGCTGGTGCGGCCCGCTGAGCCGGGGAACCAGGCTGTGATCGCAGTAAGGCATGTGCTCGCTGCTGGACCCAATCAGGAGGAACTACCCCGCGGAGAACGACCCGGGTCGTCCAACGTGTCTACCTGGGCTGTGTTACCATACCTGGTGGGGGTGTTCTCAACTACGGAAGAGGTCCTCCTTACCTGGGTGAGTGAATCGCGTTGATAGTGGTGTTGAGAAGTCACCTGACCGATAATTGTGTCGAGGAAATTTCAATCTGCAGCATCATATGGTTGGATGACAACGCTTTCATGGGAAGGGCTAATTATGCGAATGCCAATACACTCTGCTATCTCAAGGGAACCCACTTCCTTGTGGCATGCAAGGTGAGTTACATGGTTGGGGTCAGCAAACATGGGGGAACTCTCGGGCGATTCCCATGCCATGTTTACTAAAATGGGGTATCTGCCTCCCAGGCTGAGGTAGAATCACTCGTAATCATGATGGTTTCAACCTGGCGGTGGGCCGGTCGACTCCATTTCTGATTGTCAGATCATGTGGGCCCAAAAATTACTTTCGATGTGAAGAAATTCAAGCAAGCCAAATATGCCTAACGAGGAGTGCTGGATCCAAAAAGGTAGCTTGAATGAACTAAGTAGTGCTTGCAGTATACCGGGTTGAGGATTGGTTCTGGAAGGTGGGAGAGGCGAGGTCAGACCCGGCTTCCGACGGGAAACGTCCCAAACTGTGTTCTAGACCATTGATGCGTATATCGGTGCGGGGTAAGAGGGCAGTGGTGTAGTGGTAAGACCACGACCTCTCCATCATGATGAACTGGGTTCTGTTATTGGCAAAATCAATCTGGGAGGATTTCTGCAGGTGGAAAAAATTTGCGGACGTTGCTGTTTGCTGGTGGGTTTTTCTTGGGTTTCTATTGTTTCACATCACACCCCCATCCCCTTGCCAACCGCCCTTGCATCCAGCTAGGACTGTTGTCGAAAATGGCATGTTTCCGTTACTTGCACAGTTTTTGTAAAGAGACTGAGTGTTCTTACCTCTACACATTCTACTTGACGTATTCGACTTGTAAAATAATATATTTATTTTGATTATGTTAAGGGTAGTGAAAAGTATACCTTTGTGATTTCGCTGATGTTATAATGAAGGTTTCTAATTGAGGTTTAATGTTGTTAGTTACAACTATGGATATAGTGTTAAGTTATCCACAAAGCCAACATTATAACACAGTAGGTACTAAAAGCGTACTTATACCATATTCAAATAACNCCACAAAGCCAACATTATAACACAGTAGGTACTAAAAGCGTACTTATACCATATTCAAATAACGTACATGTTACTTTAATTACTTATACTAAGGAAAATCAAGATTTAAAAACCCGATTCAATATTGCACAGCACTCAGCACAATGCACTCAAACAGCATCTATACAGGTTCTCCAGTGTTAATTATAATGAGCAACTTACAGTATCTTAAAAGAAACATATCTAATACACTACACAAACTAACCAATTAATAAAGATAAAATAACGCAGACTTGTAAAAAAGAATTTCTGCATGGTTTGCAGAGATAATTAGCAAGTAAGGTTGTATTCCGTCACATCCGCTATGAACTAACTGCGTAGACGAGTTGTTCCGTTACCTGTCTGGAGGCGCATCTGTGCACATCATACGTCACACTACTTCCGGAAAATCTCGCCCACGAACTGCACGTGGTCTGGAACGCAAATGCTTAGTGGTGTGACGTCAACTTTGCTATCGGGAATGTGCCTTAAGATAGGTTACAAAGCTACAAGGCGCTGTTACCTGTGCGCTGTTACCTGTGCGCTGTTACCTGTGCGCTGTTACCTGTGCGCTGTTACCTGTGCGCTGTTACCTGTGCGCTGTTACCTGTGCGCTGTTACCTGTGCGCTGTTACCTGTGCGCTGTTACCTGTGCGCTGTTACCTGTGCGCTGTTACCTGTGCGCTGTTACCTGTGCGCTGTTACCTGTGCGCTGTTACCTGTGCGCTGTTACCTGTGCGCTGTTACCTGTGCGCTGTTACCTGTGCGCTGTTACCTGTGCGCTGTTAATTAGCGTAGACATGTGTCCAGGAAACGTTTTCGTGTGTTTTCGTTACGGTTCAGCTACGTTACGCGTACAACGCACATTAAAATATTCAAGCTCGCTAAATGAGGTTAAGGTGTGCAAAGTTTGTTTACATGCTGTGCGGTATCCATCTTTATTTTCAATCAATAGCGAAATAAGCATACGGTTGTTGTTTGTGCACTCAAGCATGTATTTAATAAGGGAATAACACCGCCTGAGTATCCTAGCAGTTGCATTAGTGAAGGTATGGTTAGTGCCTCCACAGGCTGGGATGATCAGTGTTTAAAGTTTGGCAAAGGGAAAATTTTCGCCACTAGGTGAGCGCAAGTGTCGGCAAGGAACATGACTTCCTCCATCGTCTACGTTAAAAAACAAGGTAATTTCAAAAATCATAATTCAAATACAAAATAACTTCGTATCTAAGCAAAACTTTTGTCTTTTTTATGTACGTAACTTAAAATTTTAATTAAAAGTTACACTTTTGCAACACTAGGGGCGGAAATTTTCCCTACACCGTACTCTCCCATAGGAATTCACGTTTTGTTCCAAACTTGTAGTGGAAATAACCCCAGTGCTGCCAACGGAACGCGACCTCAGTTCCCGCCTGAGGAGTTCGCGCGTCAGTTGTTTAGCTCGGGAACGCCGCAGTACAGGTGAGAAGGCGAGTGGTAGACGAGCGGCTGGGCTCAGCGATG
>NQII01000654.1:355411-392267 GCA_002778355.1 Clitarchus hookeri
AATAACCTTTCTCTTATTCATTTGTGCTCAGATCGTAGTAGTGACGTGTTTACAATTATATTTTCATTAATTAAGTGTACTTCTTAATTAACTTTATTATTGATCGCAAAGCTGTAATTGTTTGTATTTCCATTTTATTAATATTTATTAAATTATCTAATTTTATATTCTGTCATCGTCCACAGAGCTCCATGCCTCTTCCACTTATATACCACATCCTCACACACTTACAATAAGTTATAGTTATTTTTTTCTAATACTATAATTACTAGAAATACTTTTTATGGCAAAACAACGTTTGCCGGGTCAGCTAGTATATATATATTTAAAACATATTCTAGGCTACAATAGTAATAATGTGCAATAAAAAGGAAATGCGAAATGTTTGGACAGAGATAGGCGTACAATTTTTTATAGCATACTGTTGGGTGAACGTGAACGAACATTAAAATTATTAGATGGTAAAGGATAAAGATATATAGGAAGGCAGAGATTTTGATTTGGTAAAGAGTTTGGGAAATGCTGGCTTCAAAAGTAATACGAAACACAAATTATAATATATAAACTATTGTCAGTCTATTTCTCGTGTATTGACTGTTCTCTTAGTTCACGCAGTTACCAAAAGATGTCGCTGCACAGCTATCAGTATATGTTTACTTCATCTTCGCCCTTAATTACACCTACGAATCCGGAATGAAAACTTTACCTTGGGTCCATGCTCGCTGCGTTTTTACTCCAGCCCGAGTCCATTCCAGTCCAGTCTAGTCCAGTCCGAAGTCGTACTCTAGATGTAGTATTAATGGCTGTCCGGACACGGATCCGCAGGTGTTTAGTCCCGGAACGCCGTGTAGGGAGGAGCAAGCTTGCTGAGTTGTCTGCGAATTTATCAGCGTCAGTTTGGAAAACTTCTTGTGTTCTCGCTGAACATACTAAATGCAGCTTAATATTTACGAAGTGAATTTTGTCTGGAGTACGAGCTTTGCTTATTACTAACGCGAGTCGTCTCTGTAACAGCTCGAAAAACTTCGATAGAATAAAATTATGAAACACCGCTAAGATTAAGTTAATTTTTTACACGTTTTGTTTGAAACCAAGTGTGACCCACTGCAGATTTGAATGAAAATCGACATTACGCATCTTTCATATTCAGGAAATTTTGTATTTTTGTATAATATAGGTAAGTTGCACGTAGTAACGAGTTTATATAGTTACTACGAAAGTTTCATGCCAGACATTAGTTATTTATTTGGTACTTAAATCTAATAATTCACAGAATTCAGTAAAATATAATAATGTAGACGAGTTTGGTTTTCTGAACAGCTTTCTTGAAACCTGTTTCTATAGCGTGGGCCACGCAACCGACTTCGATGAAGCTTTATGGTTATAATTCAACCGATTATTATAATATTTCTTTATTACTAGTTTTTTGGTGGTATTTCATTCGGTTTTTTTTAAAAATGATATCGCTCAATCAGCGTAATTCCTTTGTCTGGACTTAGATACACAGTGGTGATGTGAAGGGAAGAGATTTGGGCTGCTCTTAACAGCGAGGTCATGAGAGCCGACGGGGGTGAAGCGAGGTGGGTATAGAGCAGCGCCGGAATGAAAGGGTGGGGGAAACTGGAGATCCCCGAGAAAACCCACTTACCAGTGGCATCGTCCGGCACGATTCCCACATGCGAAAATCCGGGAGTGATAACGCCGGGAATCGAACCTGGTTCGCCTAGATGGGAGGCGAGTAGTCTAACCCCCATACCACCGTGGCCCCATGGTGACCAGGAACCTGGACATTTAGCGGATTAATTTGGCAAGAAGGTAGACTGCGTAAAACTTTGCGTACTAGAGCCTCGGTTAGTTATTCATTGGTAGAGACCTGAAGCAATCGCGGATTCATTATAGGACAAGCTAGAATTCAAAACACATGCGTTTATATAACTTAATCCATTGGCCCACGCCGTATTTGACACTTCCTGGAGAATGCTAGTCCAATCGTCGCCTTCCACTGTGACAGCAGGCAACCAATGTGCAGTGATGTCGGCATATTTGTACATAAATCTGTAGAGTCTAGCCTGCAGGTCATTGAACTCACGATTTTTTCCGGTCTCTATTCATTGGACGATGCTCCATTCCCCAGAATAGATAGCGCGGGATTCGATCCTCTTGAACTCACAGGTAAGTTATTGGCTCATGCTCGTCAAGGGCGTGGTTTACAAAATGCGATACAATTGAAAAGGAAGACAAACGCACATGTGCGTTTGAAGTCTTAGCTTGTCCTCAGATAAATCCGTGCACTTCCCCGGCCACTAGTAAAAACCAAAGGTACTTACTACGAGTGCAAGATACAGCCGATTCGAGGCGCGTGTATCCGGATGCAGTTCACGTTCTGCTTGTACGTGTCGTGTAACTCACGTACCGCACGATCCGTAGACGTGGAGGAATTGACGTGTTATCGCTTGTGCGCGAAGGACCGGCGGCCAATACAAATGCAGGCTTGGGAGAAGGAGCGGAATGCACCTGGTTTGTTATTTCGAAGCAAGTTGAGTGAGTAGTCTTCAGCTTGTGCTGTAGTCACCGACATAGCTAAAGCTAGTGATTTTTCACGGGAAAAAACATGACTACGCGGTTGTCTTCAATATAACAAGTACCCCAAAAGCAGTTTGTCCGGACCGATGGCAAAAGACCAGGCGAATGCTGAAATGACCTCGGGGAACCATGGAAAACTGAAATCAGGACGGCCGGACCGGGATTCGAACACAGGTTTTACCGAATGCGATTCCGAAAGTTTACTGCTTCGTAAAACGAATGAGTGCGCTCGCATTCAAGAACGCACATCTCTGCGCGTGAAAAGTAAAGCTATGTGTAGGACAACATGTTTCCCGCGAAAAGATTTAAGCTCTGGCTAAACTTCAACATCCCACGTGCACACAAATTTACATCTTTCATTTGGCTACTGGCCGCCTGCCTAAGTGTGAAGACATATACACGAGTGAACCAACCAGTATTAATTTCCTCCGATACTGATTCGCGGGCAGACAGAGAAGACGCGGTTCAAATGATCCAATCACGAAAGTGGTTTTGAACTTAAGTGTTTCGGAACGCAATTTGTCCTGAAATCTTTTCGTGAAAATCAGGTGCCCCCAGCTATGTATAGCGGTAGTGAAATTTTGCAAAAAAGATTTTGAGGCAAGTTACAATTCAATACACTATAGGGTCGTTTACGTATCTTGATTGGCTGAACTACTTTTTGACACAGTTTTCCACCATTCGTGGCATATTCTGCTTCGCTGAGTATCTTGCTCCTTCTACAATAACCTCGCTGTCGACGAGACGTAAACCCTTTCAGTCAAAATTAAATGTGCAATTGTAGGCGTTGTAACAATCAAATCTTTTGTTCGGAACTGTACTGATATCCAGATGACGCTTTGTCTTACATCGGGGCCAATAGAACTCTGTCTGTGCTTCATGTTACTGGCAGCAGTGGTTTATGAGGCTACGGTACATAGTCTCAGTAGCAAAGGATGTCTCACACACGTTGGCAACCTTTCTCATTGGACGGTATGTTCTGCTGTGTACAGAGCAAACCATTCAAGCCACTTCATATGTAACGTCTCAGATGGAGGACACTGTGACTGAAAGGGTTAAGCCCTACATATCTACCTACCTACTCGTTCGTTGCAGTCAGGATTTATTTAAATACACGCATGTAAATATTACATATCAGTAGGAGCAGTGATATTTCGCGAAAAGATTTTGAGACAAGATACAGTCTAAAGAACTGTAGGGTCTTCCAGCTTATTTGATTGGATAAAAAATGTTCTGGTCCGTGTTAACCGTTTGCGCACGAATCACGAAGGTTCAGTGTCGGAGTTACCTAGTCCTGAGTGGCTTGGTCAAAGACGGACACGGCACCAGCAGCCAATGGAGGTATAACAACAGCTGAGGTGTGTATATAGTATTGAAGTCTACCGTGTGCTCCGATTTTTACGCGAAAAGTCACTGGCCCTACATATCAGTAAAACTAACCGAAGTTTCAATACTGAAAAATCGAGATTTACACTTCGGTGCACTTCTTAAAAGACCAAAGCGTTGGTATTCCGGAGGTGAATTCTTCCCCTGTTGACATTTGTATCCGTTGCGAAGGTATAGTTGCCTGAGGATTCTGGATTGGGATCAATGGGCTGTCAAATGCTGCAATTTGAATTACTTATTTGATACACTAGGCAGTAGCACTCTGAAGTTCCTTTCCGACGAAATTTCCTACACAAGCAATATTTGCTTCACTGCATGGGCTGCAGGGATCCAAACGTAAACGGCGAGGATGTGGGAGATTTTATGTTTCTGTTGAACTGCAGCGGCGCTAATGCGTTGGAAAATACAATCATCGCCCCCAAAATAAATCGCTATTACATATTGACCTCGTAAATGCCAGTCAGTTATGCTTTTTTTTATTGCTACGGATGTTTTAGTGTGGTTTTCAAAAGGAAGTGTCGACAACAATTCTAGAGGCACAGTCTACTGACCAAAATAACAATCCGTCGGAATTTTCTCCTTTGACTGTGTGAAAAACCGGACCTTTGAAGAGAGACGGTGACCGTCTGATGCGGTTGTGCGCACTGACTAAAGATGAGATAGACCGATTTTAGTCTTCTGCGCCCTGTCAAAATTACGCGTTTTTTAAAAGCCTTTTTAAAGATTGTTGATATTTGGGTTTAACCTCAGACATGAGTTTTNCTGTCAAAATTACGCGTTTTTTAAAAGCCTTTTTAAAGATTGTTGATATTTGGGTTTAACCTCAGACATGAGTTTTTACGATAAAACAATGACAATTTGCGAAAACTGATTATATAATATTTGCGGTACAACTTTATCAAAAGTAAGGTACTTGAATATGAGAGCACTTATTTCAGTGAAAAGTCTGCTAAGCTTAGTCGAAACCGTGTGATTTTAACACTTGTGTTTTAAGGAAAACAGTTCAATATCGGGAGTTAAAGATGTTTACTGCGCACNGAAACCGTGTGATTTTAACACTTGTGTTTTAAGGAAAACAGTTCAATATCGGGAGTTAAAGATGTTTACTGCGCACATTGCATGCGCAATCTAACGTTGCACCACAGAGTAGATAAATACAAAGAGACGTAATGGCCTGGCGGTTCCTTTGATGTGGGCCTACTATTTCACTGATTGGCTGAGCGACCCTCTGGAAACGGACATTAATCCTGATTGGCTACTGGGCTAGGTTTCATATTGGCTGGGCTGCCGAAGAGGTTACCAGGCTCTGATTGGTGGACGGCGTTCCCACACGTTGCTGGCCAGTGAAGCCATTTCGCTGGCGTGTGCGGTTGGAGTTCGCAGTATAAGTTTTACCTCTGTAATCTTATGTACTCTGTGACCTTGCGCCTAGTGGTGACGGCACACTTGACGCGCGTAACAACGTGACCCTTATCACTCCCGCGCGGGAATTAGCTGCACTTGAGAGCCGGCGAGGGTGAAACGAGGCGAGCGTGGAGCAACGCCAGGGGGCGGGGGGAATCGGGATATCCCCGAGGAAACCCTCCGACCAGCGAGACATGGTCCAGCGCACAGGACCCAAAGTGCAGGAGGCGCAATTTTTTTTCCAACCTACCCTATTGCTAAGCGCGTACGTCCGCGGTAGGGGACGGGAGTTTAGGCGCGTCTCAGGGCCAGGCCTACAGGCTGCATTCCGCGCTCGTTGGGTCGCGGAGTGCGCACGCAACACGTGGCTGGACATAGCGGGCTGCGCGGCCCTGGGCCAGTCCAGCTTCCCGCCCAGTGTGTCAGTCAGGTGGCCCGAGACTGCATTCCCGCCCGGCCGCGCGAGTAAAACAACTGCCGCACCGACTAACCCCCGTCCTGGTAACATCCGCCCCGTCACCGCGTCGGTCAGACCTGCTAACATCGACCCCACACGCCACGCGACCGTACCTGTTCCTTTCCTCCTCTCCCAATAATAAAGAGCACGGTACCCACCTATCTTTCTCCTGTAGCATTTTCTCATAATGCATGTAACAATTTTTTATTCTTTCCTGTCGAAAGGGTTTTTACGGTGTCTTTGCCGGTTTTTGCCTTTCTCTTCTAGATGTAGTTAGTTAACTATAAGCCCATGACCAAACGCGGTCATAGGAAACCCAATCCCTCTTTGCCGCGATGCACGTCTCCTTGCATGTTTTTCCTTCCCTTGTAAGCGTAAGGGCNCATAGGAAACCCAATCCCTCTTTGCCGCGATGCACGTCTCCTTGCATGTTTTTCCTTCCCTTGTAAGCGTAAGGGCGTTAGCCCTGAGACGCAATAAATCCCGTTCCTACCGCGGACTAACATAACACTTAGTTTTAGAGTAGGTTAAAAAAAAAAAACGTACCTGTCCTTCGCGACAAAGATTTCAGGACAACTTCGAATCCACTTTCGTGACTGGGTCATTCAAATCGTTGCGCGACTTATCTTTCTGCCCGCCAACCACGGACGGTCAGTATAGAAGAAGCTTGATTCTGATTGGCTCATTCACGTAGCAGACTGTCTTCACACAGAGACAGGCGGCCAATAGCCTGAAGGAAAGATGCAAGTGTGCACGCAGGATATTGAAGTCTAGCCAGAGAGGAAATATTTTTCGCAAAAACAGGCCCCCCCNCACTGGCCTGAGCTAAGTGAGAAACTCTGCGTATAGTCCATCCATTCACGGTTGCTCCCAACTTTTCTGAAGCCCTGCTAAAGTTCTGCTTCCAAGGATATTCTTCCGCCTCGTGCAAACGAAGCTTATAAAATTACACTACAGGGTCAACGTACCGCATTCATACGCACTCAGTGTAACAATATTTCGCATAAGAACTATTTGTTATTGTAGGGACACCCGAATTTCGCGAAAAGATTTCCGCACGTGCTGGATTTCAATACCCTACGGGCTTACCAACTGTTTTATTTTGCTTATTGGTGGTGTGTCTTTGTGAGAAGATCTTCTCCTACTTAACTGGCCAATCAGAACTAGGCAACTCCAATACTGCGCGTTTTTGATTAGTGGGCATACACCCAAGACGCGTAACAAGGAAATCATCCAATCACGAAAGTGGATCTGAGCTAAAGTGTTATGGAATACAACTAGTCGTGAAATCTTTTCGCGAAATTCGGGTGTTACTACACTTATTAGGCATCCTCAAAACGCCGATTTTCTCTCCGGCTTTAATCATATTAGTTATAAAAGCAATATTAATCTTTATGAATAAAATATAAGTAAACGTTGAATTTAATTGAAAAATAAGGCACGTTTACCCCTTTCAGACCCACTTTAATTGCCGTTTTCAGATGTTGCAAACAAAGTACTTAAGTCGATACAACACTTGTTAGACCAGTAAGACGGTTTACCCACATTTACCCAAAGATAAGACCATTGGTCATTGAGCTTCACAGTTTTCAGAGGCAGACCAAATAAAAATTATGCAAAAAATGTAATTATTTTGACGATTATTTTTTTGTAATTGCAAAAACATTTCCTTGCGCAATTTTTTGCACGTCCTGAAGAAGCTCCTAGTGTCTTCTTTCAGTGCGAATTATGTCATTTCTGTAAGTAAGTTGGTTTTTATTATATGTGCATTTCTAAAGCAGTAAAATTGTGATTTTGAAATGCATTTATTTTGAAAAATATGAGCTCGAATTTTTGCGAGGAAAGAATAATCATTGATAATGTCTAAAATCTGAACAGAATGTCGTACAGTTATCAAGCAATTTTTTTCGTAGCGTACACCCTTAACGTAAATCATATGTGAACGAAGAGAACTTTGTGAAAGCAGAGACAATGTTGAAACAAGAAAAAAGTTTACCGATTCCATAATTGTCTGTTAAAATGACGTTGTTGGGCGCCCACTTCTTGGTTCAACCTGTACACTGTTTTTGCCTTCAGTAAAATACTTCCGCCACTTTTGCAAAACTTGACCTGAAATTTAATAGCGATCCTTTGGTTATTAACGGCACTCTAAATCTGAATCAGTGAGGATTTCACTGTTTCAATGAGTTAACAGTATCTGACTGATTCAACAGTCACTTCAGTGAATTTAATTGATGAACCAGTGAAAAAATGCCAGTTTTCCTTCACTTATTGATTCAGTGACATTTTCCACTGATTCGCCAGTTTTTTTTTCCACTCTTTTTCAGTTTCAGTTTTACAGTTAAACAGCGTGTAAATATGGCCGTCATACAAAGTGTATCAAGTGAAATAGCAACGCATAAACTTATAAAACCAGTACAAAATACTTTCTAAGATGTGTTTCGTATTTCAAAACCCCATTTTATGAGGTAACATGAACATTCAGTCTTTCATTCCGTTGATGTCATGTTGTCATCACAGCTCTCTGTTTGAAGGTTTAAATCGCATATAATGTGGTGAATAGACTGCAATCCTCTATACTATTCGTTTTAACAATCATAACGGTACCAATCAAACCAAAAATGAAAAGTAGGGGCATACAATTTAAAACTACACACTTTCGATGAAGAAATATAAGACTGATATATTCCTCCTCCTTATCAAGTTGACTTGGCAGCTCAGATGGTGCTCTGCCCTCACAGCTCAGGGGCAGAGTGACCGACTTGTAGTCGGAGGGTCGGGAGTTCGCACCCCGGTTCCTCCGCGGCAGATTTACAGTTCGCATGTCACGCAGTTGTGGACCGTGAATTTCTCATCAGGTCGGTCTAACTTGATCTCGTCCAACGTCACTTCCACAAACTTACAAACGACACCCTCGCTCTGTACAACGGCACATGTATCGGTCAATAAAGTCAATAAAAGGCACTTTTAAAAAAATGATGGTAAAGTAACGGTCTCAAACTTAATTAAAAAGGGGGTGTGATTTCAATCCCAGCCACCTAAGGAAAAATCTACACTTTTTTTAATTACGGTAAATTGCGAAATATACATAGTAAACTATCGTAAATATTTTTATTTGGCTAAATTCAATAAAAACGATTTTTAATTCGCTGCTGCAGTTGGCCGTCACTTATTCAATCAGTGAAATTGTTTCACGTCATAAATTCAATCAGTGGAATTTTTTCATTAAAACAAACAGTGGTTTTTCACTGAATCTAAGTGGAGCCACTTTCACTGATTCGAGTAGTTGAATTTCACTGTGAATCAGCGGTTTTCCACTTATTTGAGTTTAGAGTGGGTGTGTCCTTCTTATCCAATACTGAAATATACACAGTACAGTTCAACTTTTATAGCAAGCAAAATGACAACTGCATGTTGCCTTTACTCACGTAAACAAAGCACGTTACAAGCTACCTTTAAGGGCGACGGTTACGTAATCATTTCTGTAGAATCGGCGCAGTGTTGCCAATACACGAACTTTCGGAACGGCCCTAGTACTTCGTGCTTTTTGAGTATCTTTCAAACTCGTGTTAAAAATCGACATTCCCATGGACTAGTTGACCAACTGCCTTTCGTCTGTACATAACTGTGAAATTATAAACGCAAATCTGACACTTCTACGCAATTTTTACTGTTGTTTGTACAAAAGGAAAAGAAGAAAATTTCTTTCGCTAATAACTTTAAAAGCTGTTATTTTAATAATACATTAACACGTGGGACGACATGTTATTATTCTATACCAGAATTACTCTGTGCTACACTGTTAAAAATCTCCGTATATTTACGGCAAATGTTACGGAAATGTAGAGTAAATACACGGAAAAGCCATCCATAATGACGAAAAACGGAGCTCAGTACGTAAATACGAAATACGGAAAGTCTCCGTATTTCCTATGGCTTCGGGTTTCGGGAAAGAACAATGCCGAATTTGCACGAAGCTTTTTTTTCCACTGTAACAAGAAAATTATCGTTTATGTGGCAGTAAGGTTATCCTCGCCACTTACGCCTACTCGTTCTAACATCAAAAAGCAGCATGACGCGTCTGTGGCATCTAGCAACACTTAAAGTACATTAACTTCAGTGGAAACTGTTAAAGATGCTTACATGACTGGAACAGAAATACCAAAGTTATACCAGAAGACTTCAAGCGAAGGTATCAGATGAGTGGTTAGTCCGACTTTTTGACTCCAATTGTATTCTCTCTCAGGTAAAAAAATATTTTAACTTTTTAAAGTACCTTTTTGATTCCCAGTAGTACACAACATAACAAAAATTCAATTTTTTTTAAAACTAGAAGTACAGAAAACTAACAAAGAAATTAAGGGTAAATTCCGTGAATAACGGAAAGTTCTATAAAATTAACGTCCGTTTAGGAAAAACAAAGAGTCCTTAATTTTACGGAAAGTTTCCAGACAATAATGGATACATTTTTACCACCACTTTTCCGTAAAATGAAGGAAATTTTTTTGTAACAGTGTATTCCAGCCAAAGTTAACTTTGCGGCATTAATTTTTGTTCGAAAAAGTTAAAAGTTTATCTATAGCAGCAAAATGGCTATAGATTTTCCGGAAATAGCACGTAAGCCTCATTCACAAGCCACTGTTTAAAATGTTCGCATAATCACGGGAATTATTACGGAAGTGTGCAGTAAACATACGGAAACGCGCTACGTAATAACATAAAATGAAACCGAGCTCCGTATATACAAAATACGGAACCTCTCCGTACTTCCAGCAGCTTCGGGTATCAAGAACGAACATTGCCGAGGACACGCGAAGCTTCAGTAACCACCGTGACTAGCAAACTATCGTGTTTATGAGGTATTTAAGATATTCACGTCATTTAAACATATAATATCAAACATTGGAGAGTTGCACAAGCCACTTGCAACGGCTACCAACATTTCAAACACTCAAACACTGCCAGAAACTGGAATAGGTTCATGTTTCTTTACACATTAACGCCGTGTTAACATCCCACGGAACTATTTTTATGTGGTAGCGAAGTGATAAGAACCACGGTCTACATTTTTGACTTGAATTCGAATACGTCTTGTAAAAACTAAATATTTTAATTCTTTTTAAATTTTTTAAGCACTGTTAAAAACTCGCACAAAGAAAATAAAACATTATTTGCATTATATTTCTTTATAAGCTGGATAAACACAGACAAGTAAAAACAAATTTACGGAGATATTCCGTAAATTGACGGAAAGTAATTTATTTAAAAAAAATTAAAGTGTCTGTAAATCTACAAAAATTTCCGGATAATTTTTAACCAATACTTCTCCGTAATTCGACGGAAATTTTTCCTAGTAGTGTACACTGCAGACTGAAATCAAGAAGCGCCATCGAAGTGACTCTCACGAGGAGTGATGCCAATTGTAGAAACACATTTTAGTATCTTCTTTCGGGAAAGA
The DNA here is from genome assembly GCA_002778355.1 of Clitarchus hookeri. Classification (NCBI taxonomy): domain Eukaryota; kingdom Metazoa; phylum Arthropoda; class Insecta; order Phasmatodea; family Phasmatidae; genus Clitarchus; species Clitarchus hookeri. Next base: position 366,700 of record NQII01000654.1, read on the forward strand.
TCATTTTCTGTTAACTACCCATAAATCATAGGCTCGAAGTAAACAGTAATTATAAAAATATTGCCAACTTGAGTAGCTTGAGGTACGGCCGTTTAATTTTCTCCAGCCATACGCGCGGAACGAACGAAAATATTAATTCCTTAATCATCATAAATAAACACAGCGGGGTTAATGTTTGTCTCCGTAGTTTTATAGGCAACGAAATGAGCGTTTTTATTTAGTTTTTTTTTTAAATGTCTTAATGAACTTCTATCGCGAAATGCAAATGGCCTCAATATGAAATCCAGATACTTAGCTTTTCAGTGTAATTTCAAAGCGGATTACCTTTTCTCTTTTTAATTCATTTCAGTTTGTATGAGGTACTATTCCCCCAGAGCATTTAAACATTTGTATAGTTATTCCTTACAATAAATAGCGAATACAAATTTTTGTTACTTCCTGATAACAATTATAGCTTTGCTCTTAGGAATTTTTTTTTCTCTACAGTATGTGTGTTTTTCAATCTCTGTATCAGTATCTGTACACTCAAAATTCGAATTTGTGGTTTAAATAAGTGAAATTGTTCTTATTTAAACTGTATTTAAAGCAGAAGTAGAGTGCTTTTCAATGGAGCATTTTACCCGTATAAAAAAAATGCAAAGTTTATTAAAAAACTGTACACACACTACCAAAGATAAAAGAATAATGTATATATTTTGTAAACATGTTCAATTGTTTGCTAGCATGAATATATTTATATGTTAAAGAATTAATTTGAAGTTTTTTCTTAATATAAATTTAGTTTTATTTCCATTTTGGCCACTCCAGAAAGCACATTTTGCGACTTCCTTTCGTAATAAACAAGATTATCATAATAATTACTCTGATTATATATAAAGTAAAATGTTAGTAGTAATGTTTACAAGCATTTATAAAAATTAATCCATTTCAGCCACGAAAGTTAATCGTTTTTATATCTTGAATGGATGTGAATAGTATGATATAGTTACTTCTGGTGCAGGCGTAAGGCAAAGGAGCCAGGAGCCGTCCGCCATCTTGGATGATGTCATGAATTTTCCATTTTTTCCCTCAAAAGTCTCGTTTTTCGTTAAAAAAAAATCAAAAATCCTAGAATTCCCCTTAAAATTTTCATCAGAATTTCCCCCTTTCCCTTAAAATTTCCCATTTCCCCCTCAAAAAACCACTGAGCCCCTTTACAAAAACGAGCCCCCGAATGACAATATTTGAGCTATTGAAGCAATCTGGGGGTTTCCACTGAGGATCAGCGAGCATGGTTCCCTCACCCTACCCCATAGCCAAGCTCACCTCACTACCCCCCCTCACCATTGGACATTATTATAAAAAATCTAAAAAAATAGTTTTAACATTGAAGAACATATAATGTTAACCTCACATTAACAACAACAACAAATAAAAATAATATTCTAAAGTCGATGAACGTATAACATTAACCCTACTCTCACAACACCGCCTTAATCAACTCCACATCCCCTGGCAATTAATATAAAATCAAGAAAAATCGAAGAAAAAAAATTCTAAAAAACCGAGGAACATATAATGTTACCCCCCTTCCCCCACTGAACCCTCTCACTCTAACCTTCAACCCTTACCACTGTCTACCCACCTTCCAATCACAAAAAATTGAAAAAAAAATTGTAAAAAATTAATTTTAAAAATAAAGGAAGATCTTACATTGATGATATCCGACCACCATGTTAGTTGTTGACGACCTTAACCTTAACCTCAAAAGCCTTGAAAACTAAAAATCGCACCCTTAACCACATGACCAACTTGACTTACGAACGCAGTACTTATTTTTATAGTAAAATATAGCTGCAAGTACCTACAAAATATTAAGGAAGTTATTTGATTAAGAAGAATACATTTATTAAATTTTAAGTGTTCTGTTATTAAGATGAGATATTTAGACGGCTCTTAACAACGAGGTCTTCAGAGCCGATCTAGCATTCTGTGTAGCTTGGAAACATTAACATTAATGAGGAATATTGAAATTGTCTTTATTATTTGAGTTGTTTTAACCGTTTAATGCTATTCAAACTTGCGATACATTTCTGTTTTGCACGCAACTACACTTTACATCTCCCGTAGTTTTTGCACAATCAGCTAAATACCGTTTTACATTGTTGCGTGTCCGCCAATCTGCTGAAGTTCGTGGATAAGGGTCAGTGTAGTACAAAAATTTCTAGAGGTCTGTGACAAACATGGCCCTTGTGGTTTTACAAGATACATCTTTGTACTGTTACAAGCATTTGTAAAATTACAAAGGATTTCTCAGTACAAATCACAAATTTTTTTTTTACAGTGCAGTTATAACTATAGACTTGCGAAATCGCGTTATTATAAAGTTAAACGCTGAACATCACTGCCCTATACGTACTTCAGCAAAAATTGTTGTTTTCATTGGCTACTGTCAACTGTACGGCGTCGTTTACACGAGTGACTCCTATACTGGTGATTGTTGCTCAACCACGTAGTGTTTACCATAGGCTAAAGTCGTCCTTGGGACGTGGCACACGCGTTTTCGGCCAATGGCAGAAGTGAAACGAGCACGCGTAGTATAGACCGTGTCCCGATATGCCGGTACAGTACTCCCTCGCCCACAGTTGGCGTCACAAAGAGCGCTCTGTGCTGTCTTCAATCCGGCGCGAGAGAGCGCGAAAGGGAGAGTGAACGACAATGTTCGCGCAGCGCTCAACTCTCCCGCCCTCCGTGGTAGTCATGTTGTTTTCAAGTTGGGTCCACAACCTAGAAGATTCACACACTTCTTTTATGTTTCTTCGGTGCCATAAGTATAATTTTATCGATCTGAAGCAACCATTACGTTTGAGAAACGTTAAATACCAACCATATTACGTATGATAAGTAACATTTAGGGTTTTGTGTAGGTTAGCTGTGCACTTGTTATTAAATACTCTACTTTGCTCATAACTAAGGTTTTGACCACTCAAAATATGTAAAATCAAAACAAGTTGATTAAAAAAACACAATGTAAATTTATTCGAGGAATGGAACAGACGAAAAATTCTTTTCGGTCTCTATATAATATTTTTACCGTCAGAGAAATAATGCCGAAGATTCACAGAGGGTACAAGGCTCAATTCACTACTACGTGCCAGAGTGCGCGAGAGTGCAAGTGGAGAGTGAGTGTAACTACATTTTCACGTTGGGACAAGGCATTAGTCTGCGACCTGGAAAAAAAAAATGCGAATTCTGCAGGTCCATAATAATACCTTACAGGCAGGCACAGAGTACGTAAGTATACAGAGGTAAAACAGCCCGCTTATTCCGCGAACTCCTGCCACACACGACAGCGATACGGCGTCAGTGACCAGCGACATGTCGCAACGCTGTTCGCCAATCAGCGCATGGTACTTGACTTGTTAGCCGGCAGCCAGCCAATAGCGAACTCTTCGCAGCGCGCAGTAGCCAATCAGACACAACGTCAGTTTACAGAGAGTCGTGAAGCCAATCAGAGAATGAGTACGCCCTTACCAAAGGAACATCGAAGTCATTTATTCTCTGTGTATTTATCTATAGGCTGTTCACAGTAAAGTGAGCACTTTTGAAGCCATAGTTACTTTTTCCCATAAGCCATTTTTTATCCTTCCAAAACTTTTTAAATTAAATATTGCCATTTAAGTAATAAACACGGTACATATATTTCACGGGACTTGAAAGTTAACATCTAAGGCTACAATAAATATATATTTATTGACTATTATTCCAAATAAGAGGTCTTCAAAAAGTGCCCACTTCACAGTGAATAGCATATACTTTGTGTTATAGGTAGATACCTGAAAAATTCGCGAGTTCAATGACCTGTAGGCTAGACTACATTGTCGTGTGTAAAATAATGCAAATGTCACTGTTCATTGGTTGCTTGTTGTATTAGCGGAAGACGGTGATTCGGTCCGCATTTTACTGTGTATTTATTATTTGCTCAGAGAGGTCCAGGATGTGTAAACTAGCGGGTGGACCAATAGCATTAGCCATGCGAACGTACGAGGTTTTGAATTCTAGCTTGTCCCGAAATTAAAACGCGTTTAAGATTATTGATATATTTTTCTAGTAATAGTTTGATTTTATTTTATTTGTTTTTTGAATCTAGATTAATTCCTACTTTATTTCTTATTTTTGGCTGGGGATATCAACAATTTCTCAGGTCTCTAGTTATAGGCCTAGGAGTTTGTTGCTGGGTGTGCTATGGCAGTAAGCTGCGAGGATATCGTTGTATGTGCGTTGCTCACGAGGTTGTCGCGTGTTGTCGACAGGTGCTGCAGGATCGGCACTGGACATGAGGACCGGGCGCACCAAGATGGCGGCCGTGTGGAGGCTGGTCGGCTGCGCGCTCGCCTGTGCGGTGAGTACTGTTCTCAGTTGAAAACATAACCCAAGAACATAGTTCACGTGCACAAGGATTGACGGCCATGTCTTCGAACCTATTGATAACATAATCGTGCGCACGAGAGCTCCTGACTTTGTACGCAAAGGAAAATATAATATTTAATTTCTTATGCAGGCGCATGGAGCAACCGCCAATCAAGATGGAGTGTAAAATTTTCAACAGAGCTATTGATATAAAACGAAGGAAAAGTTATAATGCACATACGAAGACATTTCGCTACAAATAAATTAAGCAGTAAGAAAGAACAGGTGACAGTTAAGTAATGTCCATTCATGGTTACTTCACACTTTTATGAAGCCCTACTGAAGTTCTACTTCCGGGATATTCCTCCTCCTCGTACAAACTAAGCTTAATTAAGTCTAGAAAATTACACCAAAGGGCAACGCACTGAATTCGTGCGCACTCAGTTGTAATAATATTTTGCATCAGACTATTTCTTACTAGGCGCTACCAACACACGTGTTTTCTCACTTTTTTTTAATATTTATTTTAAATGTAATATTATAAATTATAAAGAAAATATAATCAAACTACGATTTTAACAATAAATAACGTAATTTTATGTTAACAGAGGTATAAAACGCTTGTGATAAATTACATGGTTAGAAAATAACTAAACACATCAGACATGGCGTAATTTTTCAAAGGTTTGATTCAAAAAGTGTGAAGAAACCGTGAATAGGGTATTTAGAGAAGTGAAATGGCGTGGATGTACCTCACAGATGAGGGAACCCATTCTCTGATTGGTTGCGCGAGGCCCATATATATAAAACATATATATAATAGATATATAAATTACTATCTATATATAAAAAGCATAACAAGTGTTTTATTCTTGTTTTAACATAAAAATAGTTAATTTTTTATTTTATTTAACTTTTACTTACATTTTATTTATAAGTTGTAATATATAATGTATAATTAATATGAACAAAAATCGGGAGAAAACAGGTGTATTTGTAATGCATAGTAATAAATAGTTCTATTGTAAAATATATTATTACACTGAGTGCACAAGAATGCGGTGCACTGTCCCTCTGATGAAATTTTCTTTTTCTCGATTAAGCTTTGTTTGCACGAGGCGGAAGAATATCACGGAAGTACAACTTCGGCAGGGCTTCAAAAAAGTTGGAATTAACCGTGAATGGACAATACGTTGAAGGTATTGTGACCCAACCTTAGACCTGCAAGACAGAGAATAACAGTGAAGGACTCCTGCCTGGGCGAGAGGATACCGCGCGCTGTCCGATCAGGAGCAATTAACTTGGACCACTTGATCAAGAGCGTGACGTCAACGCCGCGGCCACACGCCAGACAAACCCCGCACACACGCCCATGCTAATTTATTTTACAGGCCAAAACGCATATCCACAATGTTGCAAATAAAAAAGCTCTCAGTGCGTAGAATGCTCCCCCACCACCAACCCTTTACATTTCGCATTAATGTTTCCTTCCAGGTGTTGCAAAATACGAGATTTTTGGACTGAAACGTACTCACGAATTCCTTGCAACAACTTACGCGATGAAACCTATAAAAAATAATTTATGTTTATCTATGGCACCGTCAGCAACCAATAACAAACATTTTCGTGTGCCAGCAGCAGCCGATGGTATTGTCCCGGGATAGGCGCTGTCTTTGTTGACGCTGGTTTCTGACCTTGTACATAACTGGACGTGAATATACCCATTTTGCAACACGTCATACGTGAACGAGTATGCTCGGGGTATTATGTTAAAGTGTTAATAGCTGGCGAACCTCACCCACAACCGTTTTCAACCAGCCACCGCAACAGAAGCAAAACACCGCTCTAAAATTACCGTCCCTAAAAAAAGCATATAAATTTATAGGCACAATTCCAACTGTACCATAAGTGAAACCACGCAATGAACCACGTATCACAAACCACGACCCGGTAATTACGTACATAAGCAGGTTAAATGTTACTTTGCTACTTCGCCCATTTTACGCTCTTGCCTCGTCCTTAACCCCCCTGGTGACAGCGAAACGTTCACGAAACATTCTACTCCAAAACAAACTGAACGCTGGCGAAAAATTACGTAATTAATTGCGGTGCTAATAACTACTGTCCACTATGTCTCAGCTCGCCTCATTCGACGTTTTAAGCAGACCGTCTGGTTGAAGGAACTTGGCACGTCTGAGACCTAAAAGTGTGGGAGCGCTAGGGGCGACCGAGACGTGCGCATCAACTCTCTCATCGCCTCTACGCGCAAAGCACTGAACTGGCGTACAGTCTTGCGTCGATAACGCGCATCTATGAGACTTTCAGCGGAGACCCTACCAATTTATAACGTAATAACAAAAGTAAAGGTTAGATGCACTCCCTATTACTTTTTTATATGCTTTGTACCGGAATTTTGACACCTAAAAATGGCTGCGCAGGCAACTGTTTGAGTCATTTTCACTGTCACATAAACATGCTTTAGAGAGAACTGGAGGAACTGAAAAACCTATACAGATGCGTAACGTTTCTTAAATGCTATTCGTAAGCAGACCTCACTCAGACACGTTGGACGGTTTTTTAATAAAATGTTTTTTGGTGCTGCAGCTCTGCACACCACTCACCGACCTACCCAGGCGGGCCACCTTAATAAGTGGCTTGAGTCGTTTATTATTGTTTACTACTTTCACTGATGGAAAATGCGCATAGGCTGCTCATGGTAAACAAAGTTCCCGGTGGAACCGGCACTGGCCTCACCAAACCTCCCCTCCAGGTGGCCGATACCTATTAAAAGGTCATACCTGGAGCGCTTATTTCTACTTTTACTTTAACTCCCGCAAGATAGATCTAAATCGCCTCTTTTTCATCGCAGGGCTCATGGTATTGAGAACCGATGAGGTGAGTATGGAGCAGCGCCGGAATGAAGAGGATGGGGAAACGGGAGATATCCGAGAAAACTCGCCGGCCAGCGGCATCGTCCTGCACGATTCCCACTTGCGAAAATCCGGGATTGACCCGGCCGGGATTGAACCCGGTTCGCTTTGGTGGGAGGCGAGCAGTCTAACCGCTCAGCCACCGTGGCCCCCAAGTAAAACTGCGAAATTATTATAAAAAGTAAATATTTTACAATTATTTTAATCCTTGCATTTATATGCGTTAAAATACCAGAAAGCAAAACAAATAATTTTATTACTCACAAATGCCTACCTAACAATTTATTCAACGCGAAGTTATTCAACTACTTTCTGTTCGTTGTTACCAACTTTGCTGGGCTCATCATGCCAATCAGTGCGCCCGTTAAAATATATGCATACAGGAGCGAAGGCATTTTTCAAAGGTCGGCTTCGAGAGTGCTCAGTTAACTGTGAGGAGCTCCTAGCAAAGGCTCCTGCCATACTTGTGCCCGCCTAGTATGTCTTAGATACAACAGTCTGAAAACGCTCCTTATAACGATGTTGAAGGGCTGCAAAATAATATTATCTGTACCATATAAGAAGGCCACTTTTTGACAGCTCGGCGAAAGTAGCGCCACTGTTTACATCTGACTACGTATCCTTCCGCCATCAGCTGGTCCGTCATGTTGGGGCTGTATTTTTTATCAACACGCTGTCAGATAATCCAATTCTCATTGTACTGTAAGGCTAAACAAATTTTAAGATATTTTAAGACTGACATCTGTCTAAAAATATAAAAAGGTTATAAAAGTAAAAATATAAAATGTTAGATATTTGATAACTCTTTTTTAATTTGTCCGAGATAGTGAATTTGNCATCTGACTACGTATCCTTCCGCCATCAGCTGGTCCGTCATGTTGGGGCTGTATTTTTTATCAACACGCTGTCAGATAATCCAATTCTCATTGTACTGTAAGGCTAAACAAATTTTAAGATATTTTAAGACTGACATCTGTCTAAAAATATAAAAAGGTTATAAAAGTAAAAATATAAAATGTTAGATATTTGATAACTCTTTTTTAATTTGTCCGAGATAGTGAATTTGGGTTAAAATTGGCGAGACGGTCTGTTGTATCTATTATTACACTTTGGACGTTATAGCTAATATATTCGAGTTGGAAATATGTGACGTGGAATAACGTTAGAATTGCTTAAAAACTATTCACGCGTGTCTACGGAATCAAGGAGATGGGTTTCGAGAGAACAACATGGCGTATAATTTACGTAGACGAACGATTACCGGCCGAATATAAGTGACTTGTACTCCAAATCGTTGTATATGAAATAAATGTTACTTTAAAAATTATGCAGAGCTCGTGGAAAAATATAACTATTGGCAAATGTTTGTAAATTCGTTATATATCACGCAGGAAAGAGATTCATTTCTGGCAGGTAATAGCTCGCAGAATATCCGATAGATAGCGCGCAGCACGTCACGACGAAGTTTTGAGTAACTCTCTTTATGGTCAAAAGATGGCGTATATTTTAAAATTGATAATTCTTATGTTACGGGCTGAAAATACATTTAAAATTCGTGTCGTTTCGTCAAATTATTAGAAAAAATAATTCAACAAAATTATGTAATATTTCTGTATGCTTTTGGAATTAATATCATGGACGTGTTGAAAGCAAGGTTTGAGGTGGATTATAAGACGTGAAAAAGCTTTCTGAAGTTAGCACAACTTCAGAAAACTTTTCCACGTCGTATCGTTCTATTGTACATTTCATTTTGATCACCTAATCATAACTACATTATCACGAAGTTTAGTTTTTAACACTAACAACCACTGTTTTGTGATCACATAAAATAAAATGTATTAATTAAACTTGGAACTCTTTCTTATCGCGTATTTTCTGCTTGTCTGATGTGCGTTGGCAGTGCACTCAGAATAGCCAACATAATATTAACTTTTGTTCGTTCGTGCATCAGCTGATACAGGATTTTCTAAATGGCACTTTGTTTGTTTCGTATTAGTCAATTGCCACTCACTGACTGTCAGAAAGTGGCCTTCTTATACGGTATGGACCATACCTATAGCATGCGTGATATCTTGAAAGTACCATTCTGTCCTTGCGTAGAGTACACTTTATTTTCGTTAGTCAACAAATTAAGGTGCTTCGTAAAATAATCAAACATTCTGCAATGCAGTTTAAGCTCCAGTAGTTGACCACCTCCAGGGGGCTACCTAGTAAAATACTGCTTGAAATAAAGTGTGTCACGGATCCGCGTATCTCAGTAAATAAATCCTCTAGGAATACTTTTCTTCCAAAAGAAATATTTAAAAAACAACTTTATATGACCGCCACTTATTACTTTAATGCTATTAAATATTATTCAAAGAAAAATAAAGTAGTTGTTTGAAATGACATATTTATGGATTTCCTCTTGCAGTTTCCTCAAGAAAAAGAAGAATAGTACAAAGCAGTATCTGTAGTGTAATCCAATGTCTTTTAATTGCGTGTAATATTTAATATCCTACCGTTACAGATATAATTTGCGAGAAATTCAGCTTTCCCAGGAATTCATATCGCTGTGTTGGGAGATCCCATCGGAATTGCTTCCTTATGGCCAGACGTGACCTTGAGGCGTTTACAATAGTTGACTAGTGCTTCCCCTTAATGTCAGTTCCCCCGGTTGCACTCAGCGACCGCGGGCAGTGCTCAGACTGTGCGTTGCCGTGGTAGGAAGCTGACAGGTTCGGCGTCGCGAAGAAATGCTCTTCCACGGCCACCATTCACAAATCTGCGCCCAGCTTGCCGGCGCGGTGCTGTAAGAACTTGATGACGGCTATTCGTCGTTCGGCTCGCTGCCCCGCGTACACCCGCTGCGCTTGGCGGCCTCGACAATGCAGATATAAACCCCGTCCTGCTTTGCTCACCTTCAAGTGATGCGCAACCCGCGGCGAGCCCCCGTAAAAAGTTTCGCCTCCGTTTTTTATAAAAAAATTTTTGGTGGCACTGAATAGACTCACCCTATGTTATACTCTGTCTCATATAAGTTGGCAAATTTCTGACAGTTCGAGTAGCGCCAATGTTTACTTTTCGTTTGCGTATCCTTTCGCCATCAGCTGGTGCGTCAAGTGGAGGCTGTATTTTTTTTTATCAACACGCTGTCAGCTAATCCACTTGCCATTGTACTGTAATGCTAAACAAATTTTAAGATATTTTAGACTGACATCTGTCCAAATAATTAGTAGGTCATAAAAGTAAAAAATATAAAACCTTGCAAAAAATTTAATATTTGCTAATTATTTTTTAATTTGTCAGAGACTGTGGATTTGGGATAACTTTTGCGAGACGGTAGTTGTAGCTATTATCACACGTGTTGGACGTTATAGTTATTTTATTCGAGTTGGAAATATGTGACGTGAAATAACGTCAGAATTGCTTAAAAACTATTCACGCGTGTCCCACTTTCTTCGGAAACAAGGAAATGGGTTTTCTGAGAACAACATGGCGTATAATTTACGTAGACAAACGATTACCTGCCGAATAGAAATTACTAGTTCTCAAAATCGCTGTACACGACATATATGTTACTTTAAAAATTATGCAGAGCTCGCGAAAAATAAAACTATTGGTATCTGTTCAGATATTTATTATATATTGCAAACGAACGCTATTATTTTCTGGCTGGTAATGCTTCGGAAAATATCCGATAGATGGCGCACACAATGTGTCAGAGCGAGGCCTGAGCCGCTTACTTTGCTCAATAGATCGCGTATTTTTAAAGTTGACTGTTCTTCTATAACTGGCTCGGAACGACACGAATTTTAAATATATTTCGTCAAATTATTAGAAAAAATAATTCAACAATATTATGCAATACTTCTATATGATTTTGGAATTAATATCAAGCACGTAAGTAAAGTGGGGTTGGAGAGGGGCGATTAAGACGTGAAACAGGTTTTGAAATTGCGTTTCATTTGGATACGGGTCGTTTTAATGTGCCTTTCATTTTGGACACCTAAATATTTCTACTTTAGCACGAAGTTAAGTTTCTAACACTAAAAACCGCTGTTTTATGAACACGCAAAATAAAAAGTATTAATTAATCTAGGAACTCTTTCTTATAGCGTATTTTCTGCTTGTCTGATTTGCGTCGGCAGTGCACTCAGAATAGCCAACGTAATATTAACTTTTGTTCGTTCGTGCATCAGCTGATACAGGATTTTGTAAATGGCACTTTGTTTGTTTCATATACGTCAATTTGCGACTCACTGACTATATATAGTATGTAACACAGCCATCACAACCATGCTCTTGATATTTTAACGTGGCGTTCTGGAGCAGTGCGGAATTAATATTAGTGGACCTCCATTAACGTTCACAGAGCCATGAGGCTAGCACGTTGGCATAAGAGAAGATATTATTCAAGACCTGTTGTTCGGAATATAGGTTCTTTTGATTGTGATGTTATAAAGGATGATAATGTTTTCGTAAAGCAAGTCACAACTGCTGAAGAAAGCTTCGTCCTCGTCAGTTTCATGTACCGATTCGCTCTCCAGGGAATGACTGCGCACAATGGATCTGGTATTTTTGAAGTTTGTTTTTATAGACATCTACATAATAGTACAATGTCAGGTGTTAATTTTTTAAGTCAGATTGATACAAGAGACATTTTATGTTGGAAGACTTTTGCAATTAATGAACTTGTTGCTACTTCTAATTCTGTTATTACAATTTCTCCAAGTCCAGTTAAAAAATTGTACTGCCACACCACCTCAAGTGTCCGCCCCCCTTCCACCAACAAGAGTCACCAACCTTTCTCCCCTCCCCCCCTCACTCTATGACTGTCAGAATCTGGCCAACTTATATAAGACAGAGAATACTAGGCTAACTACTGGAGTTACGAAGGGAAGCAGGTTCTAGGTGCGTGCTGGGCCCTAGGCTTATACGTAGGGACAGGTGTATTTCGCGAAAACATTTATGGCCATGCTAGACTTCAATATCCTACGTCAACAACCACAACTTCCTTTTGTTATTGGCCGCGTGTCTACGTGAGAAGACATTTTCTCCGATACTGAACGTTCATGTTTCGTGGACAGACACGTGAGGCACGGGACATTTCAAGTCATCTAACTGGTCTTGAAAGCTTTTCGCGAAAATTACCTGTCCCTACACGCTCTACAAACAAAAATTGTGCGTAGGAGGAGCATGCATCAATCGGCCAAGTGAGGTTTTGGAGTACGAAGCCAGCGTTTGTGGCCTGGCCATCCCCTCTAAAACTAGACTAAGCCCGTGGAAGGGTCATGGTAAACCGGCGAGGCCGCCGGAGGAAACCCATGACGGTAGACATGCTGGGCGGGTTCTCCATGCCAGGAAGGAACACATAGAATTCATGCAATGTTTGACATGCTGTGTTAGCAAGTGTAGGAAGGCGAAATATAAAAACGAGTAGAGGGGGCCTCGTAGTCCAACTATATTTCGCCTCTCCACTACACGTGTTCAAGTCGTTGTCGGCACCCACCCGATCTACGACACAGAGTAGACAAATACACAGAGACGAAATGGCGGGGCGGTTCCTTTCATATGGACGTACTCATTCACTGACACGGTTGTGCGACTGTCTGGAAACGGGCCTCATGTCTGATTGGCTACTGGGTGCTACAAAATCTTCCCTATTGGCTGGGCCACCGGTTGGCAAGTTAATTACCAGGCGCTTAATGGCTAACAGCGATACGTGTTACTGGTCAGTGCCGCCAATTCGGCTGGAGTGAACGGCTGGAGGTGGAGGAATGCTAGGTGACTATTTCACCTCTGTATACTTGAGTACTCTGTGCCTGCAACGGGCTCTGCGGCCCCTATTCTGTGACTTTACCGTGCGTGACACTTTCCACGCTGAGGGGCCGTGGGGGTGTAGTGGTCAGACTACTCGCCTCTCACCAATCCGAACCGGGTTCGATTCCCTGCGGGGCTGCTCTTGGATTTTCGCACGTAGAAGTCGTGCCCGAGGACGTCGCTGGTTGGCGTGTTTTCTGCCTTGCATTCCGGCGCTGCTCCATACCCACCTCGCCTCGCCCTCGCAGGCTCTCGAGACCTCGATGCTAAGAGCCGTCCAGATTTCTCCACGCCACCCCACTTTCCACACCGGACGTAATCATATAGAGAAACCACCACTTCCAACGGGTTTAATGCGATACGTTTATGAGTGCCTCTGAAGAGGTGGATCATTTCATCGGCTGTTGCACTCTCCTTACGTCACATCTTCATTTCTCTTGCCCATTCTGAACCTACCAGCTGTACCGAAGAATTTTAATGGTTAGCTGCTTTAAAAGGGCGTGGGTAGCTTCACGTACACCAATAAAACTAGCCATACTCGTTTGTTAGCGTTTACATGTTCATCATGCCCAGTAACGCATTTTATGTATTAAACGGTTTTATCCGTCCGAAGGATATTTTTCAAAGGACCTTGTGCTTCTGGCTCTTGCCAATCTGAAGAATGATATTGAACAGGCTGGAGTTTGCGATTTTAAAAAGAAAGCTAGTATTAATAAACCGTTTGCCCGTTTGGTTTCAGTCCAGACTGTGAACAAAGCATATTTTTTCCCGTTGCCACGCCTCTAGTTTATTTTAAGGCTGTTCACGAGAAACGGAGCACTTATTAAAGCCCTGCTTAAGATCTACTTGTATGCATATCACGCATACTTCCGCCACGCTCGCTTCAATCATGCGTCTGTCACGTGAAACTTTGCAAGTGTTAATAAAGTAAATATTTTACCAATTTGCTCGTTCTTACACTTATGTGTAGGGCCAGTGACTTTCGCGTAAAAATTGGAGCACGCAGTAGACTTCAATACTATGTACACACCTCGGCTGTTGTTATACCTCCATTGGCTGCTGGTGCCGTGTCCGTCTTTGACCAAGCCACTCAGGAATGAGTAACTCCGACACTGAATCTTCGTGATTCGTGCGCAAACGGTTAACACGCGCCAGAACATTGTTTAGCCAATAAAAGAAGCTCGACGACCCTACAGTGCTTTGGACTGTATCTTGTCTCGAAATATTTTCGCGAAATATCACTGCCCCTACTTATGTGAATTAAAAACGGAAAGTTAATTACACCATTTCAGTATTCACAACTGCTTACTTACCTACGCTTTTACTTCAACGTTAAGGCACGTCACTATTTTCCCTCCCTCCGTCGTTACCAACTTTACTGGGCGCATTGAACTCAGTGTGCCCGTCAAAGTATATGCAGGCATTCGCAGTGACATTTTTCAAAGGTTGATTTCGAAAATGCTCAATTGACCTTGAACAGCCTATAAAATGCTATTGCTTGCAACAAACCCGATATTTTATACTTAGTTTCAAACTGCGAGTGAAACAACCCCCGGTTCTAAAACATATTTTGTATCGTAGTGCTATAGACTAATAAAGGATCCATGAATATGCATATGNAAACAACCCCCGGTTCTAAAACATATTTTGTATCGTAGTGCTATAGACTAATAAAGGATCCATGAATATGCATATGTACTTTGCAACCCATTATGTCCCGAATTAATTTGCAATCACAACTGCTGCAATAGCAAAAACATTTTGGTGGGCGCTGTACTTGTTTCGAGCTTGCATCTCGCAGCTATTGAACATCGTGCTGCGTTTTCGTTGATGTTAGCATCAACCATTCACGAATGAGAAATGTATAAAGTTTAACCATTCAGATTACTCGGAAAGAAGACGCTCAAAATGCTGGCTGCTGATTCCTTGTTGCAATGGTTTTAACTTTTCGATGGTCGCTGTACTTGCGTTGAACGTGCTTCTCGCAACCAGTGAACAACGTAGTTTGTTGATAACAGCATAAACCATTCACAAACGAGAGTGGCAGAAACTTCAACAAATCATATATTTCTCATCAAGAAGAAGCTCAAAATACCGACCACTGTTTCTTGTAATGTACAGTGCCGACGATAAATATCCTTCATGTGCAACATGTCCTCGGGGATTGAACGGGTTAGCACCGCGCAAGATACTGTCATAGAGCACATAAGTATACAGAAACGAAATATGGCGTGGCGGTTNTCATAGAGCACATAAGTATACAGAAACGAAATATGGCGTGGCGGTTCTTTTGGAGTGGGAGTACCTATTATCTGGCTGCGCTAGGCTTCAGCAACGGGTCTTGTGTCTAATTGGCTACTGGGTCCTGGGTAAGGTTGCCTATTGGCTGGGCTGCTGGACTGCGATCTCAATTATCGCTTGCCAGTGACGCAATTTTTATGGCGCGTGCAGCTGTAGTTCATAGAATAAGCTGCTAACTCACCTCTATCCTTAACCCTTTCATTCCCAGATTAAATTATTGTTCATAGTGTTGGAAATTATGAACGTTAAGGGTGCTGACCATAAAAAAATTCGTTATTTTNAACAACCCCCGGTTCTAAAACATATTTTGTATCGTAGTGCTATAGACTAATAAAGGATCCATGAATATGCATATGCACTTTGTAACCCATTATGTCCCGAATTAATTTGCAATCACAACTGCTGCAATAGCAAAAACATTTTGGTGGGCGCGGTACTTGTTTCGAGCTTGCATCTCGCAGCTATTGAACATCGTGCTGCGTTTTCGTTGATGTTAGCATCAACCATTCACGAATGAGAAATGTATAAAGTTTAACCATTCAGATTACTCGGAAAGAAGACGCTCAAAATGCTGGCTGCTGATTCCTTGTTGCAATGGTTTTAACTTTTCGATGGTCGCTGTACTTGCGTTGAACGTGCTTCTCGCAACCAGTGAACAACGTAGTTTGTTGATAACAGCATAAACCATTCACAAACGAGAGTGGCAGAAACTTCAACAAATCATATATTTCTCATCAAGAAGAAGCTCAAAATACCGACCACTGTTTCTTGTAATGTACAGTGCCGACGATAAATATCCTTCATGTGCAACATGTCCTCGGGGATTGAACGGGTTAGCACCGCGCAAGATACTGCCATAGAGCACATAAGTATACAGAAACGAAATATGGCGTTGCGGTTCTTTTGGAGTGGGAGTACCTATTATCTGGCTGCGCTAGGCTTCAGCAACGGGACTTGTGTCTAATTGGCTACTGGGTCCTGGGTAAGGTTGCCTATTGGCTGGGCTGCTGGACTGCGATCTCAATTATCGCTTGCCAGTGACGCAATTTTTATGGCGCGTGCAGCTGTAGTTCATAGAATAAGCTGCTAACTCACCTCTATCCTTAACCCTTTCATTTCCAGATTAAATTATTGTTCATAGTGTTGGAAATTATGAACGTTAAGGGTGCTGACCATAAAAAAATTCGTTATTTTATATTTGTACGAAATTCCGTTCAACATGTAGAAATAACTTGCAAGTACTATTTTCTCGCGTAAATTTTTTTTAACCCTTAGTTTTTGGATAAGGAAATGTCAAAATCACAATTTTGATATTTTTGGAACCTACAGTAAAAATAAACGAAAACATTTAGACATACATAAAATTTAACAAGGGCGGTTGAAAGCCCATGTCATAATTTATTTTAAGGCATGCTTAGGAAAATTTATTTTACCAATAATTGTTGACTGCTACAAATTAAAAATATGAAATAATTTTCTCTTTTTCGATCATTTTTAAAATTTGTGAAAAACATTTTATTGCGTGACATTGGATATTTCTTGAAATAACTCATTGTGTCTTATTTTAATGTGAATTTTCTCATTATGCGTAACTCACTTTTTATTATTTTTACGTCCCAAAAACACTAAAGATGTGATTTTGACACGCCGGTATAGAAACAAATATGCGGTATAAAATGTTTATTATTCGAGGAAACAGTACTAGTAGGTGATGTCTACGAGTCAAACGTTATTTCGTACTATATATTAAATAATGCATCTTTTTGTGCCCAACACATTCAAAGCAGAAAAAAAAAAACGAGCATACACTGCAGGAATATCGTAGTTCGATCTTCGTTTTTCCGACTAGCCTAGGGTATAACAGGTCTTAATATCCCGTGCAAGCTCCCGTCCCCACATTTTATTTTCTGTCTGCAACCAAAATGTAACAGCACTTCGCTTAATTGATTGGACCACTTCGAGTTTCGTTACGGGAAATCTCCAGTACTCGGATATCCCGTCACTAATCCAGAAATACATTCTGCTAATGGAAGTAACTGTGTACTGACGTAAGCATTAGTACTTAGATTAATCTTCACACACATATTTCAAACTTTTTTTTAACATATAAATTCTTTTAGAAATAAGACGAAAAAGTATTGAGCATGCAGATAACTGGTTTTGCCATCAGCTGTGCCTCCAATTGAATCAAACATGCAATACCGAGGTTTATTTGTTCCTTTTTTTTTTTTTTTACGTTCCTTTCGTAATGGCATGATAGGCATTAAATGATTGTTTTCACGGTTAAGAGTAACAAATTAAAATACTTCCGTGATGTTTTCGTAGAAAAAAAATTGCCGCGGGATTTATGTTCTCGTTTTATCAGTTGCTCTAAAAGATAATTATTGTTACGCTAGAATGTTGGTTTAAAGTGTGCTTTTTTTTTTATTTCCGCTGCACGCAGGCGACAGGGAGGGGAATTTCAGCTTTCGGCGCTCGTTAAACCACGCCTTTATGTTTATTAGTATTACATAAAAGTGTGGGTTCCACGAAGTATCGCCTCACAACATCAACTTGGTATGGATTCCCCAGTTTCACGTGCCGATAAAATCCGGGGTCAGGGAATTGTTCTGAGGGCTAGGTACTTCCGTGACAGAGAGAGAGAGAGCGAGATAGAGAGAGAGAGAGAGATAGAGAGAGAGAGAGAGAGAGAGAGAAACTTCCCCACTGAGAGGGTTGTCGTAGATAATGTAATAGGCTATTGTTCCAACCACACGCGTTTATCATTTTACTGCCGCTCTTAAATCCGTCCGTTGACGCCGAAAGTTGGTATTTGCAGCTGTGTGCCAACTTTACCTCATCACCATGCGTAAGGCTATACCTCAGAAATACTGAATTAAAAATACGTTTTTAGTTATATAAATAAGGACAGTGATATTTCGCGAAAAGATTTCGAGACAAGATACAGTTCAAAGCACTGTAGGGTTGTCTAGCTTTTTTCATTGGCTAAAACATGTTCTGCCCCGTGTTATGGTCCATACGGTATAAGAAGGCCACTTTCTGACAGTCAGTGAGTGGCAACTTAACGTTTACGAAACAAACAAAGTGCCATTTACAAAATCCTGTATCAGCTGATGCACGAACGAACAAAAGTTAAAATTACTTTGGCTATTCTGAGTGCACTGCCAATGCACATTACAAAAGCAGAAAATACGCGGGTAAGAAAGAGTTCTTACATTTATTAATGCATTTTATTTTACAAGGACACAAAACAATGGTTGTTAGTGTTAAAAACTAAACTTCGTGATAATGTAGTTATGATTAGGTGTTCAAAATGAAATGTACAATAGAACGATACGACGCGGAAAAGTTATCTGAAGTTGTGGTAACTTCAGAAAGTTTTTTCATGTCGTATCATCCCTCTCCAACCTCGCTTTCAACACGTCCTTGATATTAATTCCAAAAGCATATAGAAATATTGCATAATATTGTTGAATTATTTTTCTATTAATTTGACGAAACGACACGAATTTGAAATATATTTCCAGCCCGTAATCTAAGAACAATCAACTGAAAATAATACGCCATCTGTTATCCAAAAACAGCGGCTCAAACTTCGCCGTGACGCGCTGTGCGCGCGATCTCTCGGATATTATGCGAGGTATTACCAGCCAGAAATGAACCTCTTTTTTTCACAATATATAACGAATTTACAAACAAATGCCAATAGTTATATTTTTCCACGAGCTCTGCATAATTTTTAAAGTAACATATATTTCATGTAAAATGATTTGGAGTAAAAGTCATTTATATTCGGCCGGTAATCGTTCGTCTACGTAAATTATACGCCATATTGTTCTCATGAAACCCATCTCCTTGTTTGTAGAAAGTGAGACGCGTGAATAGTTTTTAAGCAATTCTAATGTTATTCCACGTCACATATTTCCAACTCGAATATATTAGCTACAACGTCCAAAGTGTGATAATAGATACAACAGACCGTCTCGCAAATGTTAACCCAAATTCACTACCTCGGACAAATTAAAAAAGAGTTATAAAATATTTAATTATTTGCAACATTTTATATTTTTACTTGTATAACCTACTTATTTTTTTAGACAGATGTCAGTCTTAAAGTATCTTAAAATTATTTTTTTTTAGCATAACAGTACAATGGCAAGTGGATTAGCTGACAGCGTGTTGATAAAAAATACAGCCCCGACTTGACGGACCAGCTGATGGCGGAAGGATACATATTCACATGTAGTCAGACGTAAACAGTGGCGCTACTTTCGCAGACCTGTCAGAAAACGGCCTTCTTATACAGTATGGGCTATAACTGTTTGCGTACGAATCACGAAAGTTCAGTGTTGACGTTACGGAATCCTGCGTGGCTCGGTCAAATGCGGACACGGTACCAGCAGCCAATGGAGGTATGACAACTGCTGAGGTCCGTGTGTACACAACCACAGAGTAGATTAGGTACAGTAGACAGTGGAGAGAATTGGACGGCTGTTAACATCGAGGTCTTGGGAACCGATGAGGGTGAAGTGAGGGGAGTATGCAAGGGCGAGGGTAACAGGAGATCGCTGAGAAATCCCGCTGACCAGCTGCATCGTCCGGCACGATTCCCACATGCGAAAATCCGGGAGCGACCCCGCCGGGAATCGAACCCGGATTCGCCTTGGTGGGAGGAAACTAGTCTGACCACTACACCACCGCGGCCCCAGATTAGGTACACAGAGACGAAATGGCGTGGCGGTTTCTGTGCGCGTGCACACCCTATGATTGGCTTCGCTAGGCTCCGGAAACTGGCCATGTGTTTGATTTGCAATTGCATGTTGCGAAAGATCTCTGTTGGCTGGCCTGTTCGGGGGTGCCAATCAAGTTACCAGTCGCTGATTGGCGAACAGTGGTCCAACTTTTGCTGGCCAGTGACACCATTTGGTTGGCGTGTGTGACTGGAGTTTGCGGTTTAAGAGGCTGTTTAACCTACGTATTCTTAAGTACTTTGTAATATAACTATAGTTAGTGACTTTACGCTATAAATAGGGACTAGTGTTTTTCGCAAAAATATTTGTGGCCATGCTAGACTTCAATATCCTACGATCACAAACACAACTTCCTTTGGTTATTGGTACAGACCTGAAAAATTCGCAGATTCATTTCGGGACAAGCTAGAATTCGAAACACGTGTGTTAATAAAACTTCAGCCATTGGTCCGCTCGGTGTTTGACATCTCCTGGGGAAGGCTGGCCCAATCGTCACCTTCTGCTGTGACAGCAGACAACCAATGTGCAGTTGCTATCGCCATATTTGAACATAAGACTGGAGAGTCTAGCCTGCAGGTCATTGAAAATGTTCTGGTCTCTGGTTATTGGCCGCGTGTATATGTGAGAAGACATAATCTTACTTGACTGGGTCAATCGAAATAAAGTACTCCGAAACTGAACGTCCATGATTCGCGAACAGACACTTGAGGCACGTGACATTTAAAATCCTCCAACCACGAAAGTGCATACGAACAAAAGTGTTATGGAGTACAACTGGACTTGAAATATTTTCACGAGAAGTACATGTCTCTAGCGATAAAATATGAGTACACGGTAGACTTCAATACTTTAAATACCCAACAGCAGTTTGTCTACTGCCATTGGGTGCTGTCTACTTGAGAATGCGTTTTCATATTTGACCAGGTCACTCAGAATTCGGATACATCGACACGGCTCCTACTTGATTCGTGTGCAGACGGCTAACAGTGTCCAAAAGTAATTCAGACAATCAAGACACGTAAACGACCCTACAGTGTTTGGAAGTGTATCTTGTCTTGAAATATTTTCTCGAAATGCCACTACCTCAAGGTATAACATTCTGTGATATGTCGGGACTAATAAAAATGTGTTGGTGTTTAATAGTATTGGCATCAGTTTGTTTATAAAACTGCATAATATCGTCTCAACAACGGATTAGACCTACCATACGTCAGATACTTCCGTAATTAGATCATTAACTTCAATTCGTGTGCAAAGTCATGTGTACAAGACACTGCGACAGTAACGGTGCAAATTTAGAGTTATTTTACGAACTAAAATCGTAAGTTTGGCTATATTCAAGGTATGGTTGTGGACAGAGAGATTTCACACCAGAATTTCATAACTACAAAATCACGTTTTTGGTACAGCTTGATTGTATTACTGTGTCGTTTTATGATACGTTCTACTTTATGGTGTTTAATGAGTATGAGCGAATTGGGTAAAAGTGGAAATAACTCGTAAAGACAGTGGCGAATAATAAAAAAAAACCTTTCAATGACTATGTTGACCCAATTTATGTAGGTGGTAAATATTATTTCGTAAAACAAATCGACACTCACGAAGTTTGAAAACAACTTTTCCAGTTACCAAAAGCTCCAAATGATGAACAGAGATAACTGCTGGGAGATATCCCGAGGAAGTTATGATGGCCAACACAGAATGAAGGCGCCGTCGCCGTACGTTTAGTTGCGGATGATCCTTCCCGATTGGCCAGCGTTACCGGAAGCAGGTGTGGCAACGGCAGGCGTCGGAGCACGGCTTGCGCCTCGGAGCGGTTCCCGCTTTCGACGTCGCAGTTGTGGCAGCCCTGACTTAATGACTGCCTCCTTTCGCCTGTTCCCCTCTCGCGTTTCCTTGACGCGGAGCCAAAGCGAGTTGAATGAAATTCCACCGCAATGACTACCTACGACGGCGACGCCCATGGCCTCGGACGAGGGCCCTGCTCTTGCCCCCCGCCAGTGGGCCCGCAACCAACTCACACGCCATTACAAAAGGAAACAGAAATAAAAAAGGGGTCCGTGCGAGGGAAGGATGATGATGAAAAGAGAAAAGGAGCAGGCAAATAGTGTTGTGATCGAGAGAGAGAGAGAGAGAAGTGGGGCCATTACAACCGTCTCTAAATGATTGTTGAGTGGCGGGCTCCGCTGGGAACGTTAGATGAAGACCTGACTGAAGACGCAGGCCGGAGAGGCGTTGTGGGTCAGCGCTCCACGTGTGCGGCATCTGCAACCTGTACGTCACCTCCTCCTCCCCCCTCTCTCTCTTTCTAGAGGGGGAGGGAGAGGAGGTGAGCACTCTCCAAGGCGAACGGGGTTCGATTCCCGGCGGGCTCGCTCCCGGATTTCCGCACGTGTGCCTCGTGCCGGTCGATGCCGCTGGTCGGCAGGTTTTCTCGGGGAGCACCCTTTTCCTCCTCCACCCTTGCGCTATACTCGCCTCACTTCCGCCCTCTTTGGCTCTCAAGACCTCGATGTTGGAGCCGCCCAAATCTCTCCACCCCACACACACCCACACTCACTCTCTTGCCCCCCTTTTTCTTTCTCTCTTTCTCTCGGCCCCTATCGTGGTTCAGACATCCACCTGCTGACTGTTATACTGCTCCACAAACTTATGTATAGTCTATTTGCTGTTTCTTCACGCCTTTTGAATCAAGCCTTTGAAAAAAACACCTTTGGCATGACGTGTTCGGTTCTTTCCTAACTATGCCATGTATCACACGTGTTAACATAAACCTACATAATTTTAGGCCAAACTCAGCTTTCACTTATATTTTATCTATAAATTATAATAATTCTTTTATAACTAAAATGAATGAATACAGAGAAAAAACATGTGTTAGTAATGCCTAGTAAGAAATGGTTCTTAAACTTTCATTTAAACTAATGTCAAATATTTAATACACAATTGTATTACACATGATTGCGCACGGAACCGGTGCTGTGGCCCTGGTCCTCTGGTGTAATTTTCTAGGCTTTGTTTGAACGAGGCGGAGGAATATCCTGGAAGCAGAAAAGTTGCAAGTAACCATTAATAGACTATAAATGGAAAATCGTGAAAAATTTTTTGAGCCAACACATCTTCGATAACACTCTATCATGTTTATTATTTTATGATTGGATGAACAAGGTTTTGACTCGGCTACGTTATTCTGCATACCAATCACGAACGTTCTGCCTTATTGTATCAGAATCCTGATTGGCCCAGTGAAATGTGGTATTAGCTGCATACGTACATGGCTGCCAATAAGAAAAGAAAACTGCCGGACACTTGTACAGTACGTTGAATCCTAGCAAACAGTCAACTTTTCCCACGATAAACAATCATCTCTGACTATGACCCGTTGAGTCCTTGCGTCCATGATCAAGGACATGTTACACATAAAGGATATTTGCAGTTGGCACTGTGCACGACAAGGAGTCAGTGGCCTGTGTTTCGAGTGTCTTCGTCGTGAGGATTACAATTTGTTGAAGTTTCTGCAACTGTCATTTATGAATGGCCAACGCTAACCAGAATGAACAACCTTTGAATTGTTCATTGGTTGCGAGAAGAGCGCTCGACATAAATACAGTGCAGATAAATAATATTGAACGATTGAAACGTTTGAGTTGGTACGGGTTGAAGACCTCGCGAGTTAGCGCTCCAGTCGTCTGCAATGTGACACGTTTTGAGTTGGCGTTGTGGGAGGGTTGGAGAGTCGAACATGGACGTCTGTATCGCAGCATGCACGTGCTCCTACCACTGACAATCCAAGAACTGTAACACATTGTTACAAGTTTTCCNGACGTCTGTATCGCAGCATGCACGTGCTCCTACCACTGACAATCCAAGAACTGTAACACATTGTTACAAGTTTTCCAACTCGGTGGGCTTGACCAGGTTCTTTAAGGGATGGATGTATTAACTAAATAAAATGATTAATGAATATTTCCACANAACTCGGTGGGCTTGACCAGGTTCTTTAAGGGATGGATGTATTAACTAAATAAAATGATTAATGAATATTTCCACATTTATTTGCAAACACTAGAAAGAAAATACTCTCGACTTAACATCTCACAGTAAATTGCTGTCGCCTGCTATTTACAACTAATATTTACATGATCGCCGATCACCTCACCNGACGTCTGTGTCGCAGCATGCACGTGCTCCTACCACTGACAATCCAAGAACTGTAACACATTGTTACAAGTTTTCGAACTCGGTGGGCTTGACCAGGTTCTTTAAGGGATGGATGTATTAACTAAATAAAATGATTAATGAAANAAGTTTTCGAACTCGGTGGGCTTGACCAGGTTCTTTAAGGGATGGATGTATTAACTAAATAAAATGATTAATGAAAATTTCCACATTTATTTGCAAACACTAGAAAGAAAATACTCTGGACTTAACATCTCACAGTAAATTGCTGTCGCCTGCTATTTACAACTAATATTTACATGATCGCCGATCACCTCACCGAAACTAATGCAATCAAATCACTAAAATCAGTTCCAATAAACAGAGTATGAACACTTATTGAATTATTTTATAAATTATATGTAGGGTTACGTGTTTTTGGCTAAAAGATTTGCGCTGAGACTAGGCTTAAATATCCTACATACACACTTACAGCCTTCCTTTGGCTATTGGCCGCCTGTCTTTGTGTGAAGACTGACTGCAACACGAGTGAGCCAATCAGAACTAAGTTTTTCCGATACTGACTGTTTGTGATTCGCGGGCAGACTGGTAAGACGTGTAACAAGTCAATTGATCTAACCACTAAAGTTACTATGAGCTTTAGAATTTTTGGAACGCAATTTGTCCTTAAATCTGTTCGCGAAAAATAGATGTCCTTATTTATGTATATATTAGACAGTTCTAATATTAACAATATACTCAATATCACATGTTCATACAATCCCACCTTAATTCTGTCAAGATTTCACCAGTCCGGAATGTTCTTGAGTGCTCCAAGCGCCCCATGCACAGTAGCCCTCTACTCGTTGGTCACCACGCCCTCTTGTCTGCCAACATCTCGCACCCTCCACCGTCTTCCGTCCTCTCTGCTGATATCCCTCGCTGCACCAGACTTTGCCTTATAACCACACTTCAGCCAGATGTCTACCACAAAACCTGACGACTCTGCAGCTACGGTGGTATTTATAGTGTCGCTGGCCCTAGTCCAGAAACTTCTTCACATATCGGGTTGCATCGAGGAAGGAGATTACTAGAAAATCCATTCAATAGCCCGCCACCGCCGACTTCTCCAGAAGGGTGATGGGGGGACGTTGACGCCAGTGCAGGTAGTTGTCAATCATCCCGCACGCCGGGCGACGTAAGGAAGGCCAGATAGAGGTGACTCACCCCCCCCCCC
>NQII01000654.1:404149-427127 GCA_002778355.1 Clitarchus hookeri
CCCCCCCCCAATCTACCAAATGCGGACCGCGAATGATGGGAGCTCGAGGCTGGTGCGAGCTGTAGCACGTAACAATATATTGGAAATTTTGCCATGAAATGTTTTCGTAAATTTTAACAATTGCTCAAATTAAGGAAATTTGGCATTTTTTCTTTATTTTGAATTGTCTATAGATTTTGGTAAGTTAATTTTTGGTAAATATAACTCAGAATGAATTAAGACATGACTTCTAAGTCACCTGTATTCAATTTTCTGTCAATATTATCGTTTATTTTATTTGCACATTCTAAAACAGTAAAAATTGTGATTTGGACACACCACGATGCAAAAACTATGCGATCTAAAAATTTTATGCGAGGAA
The DNA here is from genome assembly GCA_002778355.1 of Clitarchus hookeri. Classification (NCBI taxonomy): domain Eukaryota; kingdom Metazoa; phylum Arthropoda; class Insecta; order Phasmatodea; family Phasmatidae; genus Clitarchus; species Clitarchus hookeri. The sequence continues at coordinate 404,511 of NQII01000654.1, forward strand.
CGTGTACTTAAGTAATGGCTACAAATTAGACGTTGATGAGTACACATATAAAAAAATGATTTTTTTTTCGGTCTTTTTTTGTTGGGGGTTGGTGGAAGTTGTTTGTGATCACAAATTCTAATATCCTGACTCCCACCTCCACGGTGAAGAGAAGTTGGCCTTCAAGCAGAAGGCAGGGTCTCCATTCCCGGCAAGGAGCCGCGGTGGTATAGTGGTCAGACTACCCGCCTCACACCAAGGAGAACCGGGTTCGATTCCCGAATTTTTGCATGTGGTAGTAGTGCCGAACGAATGCCGCTGGTCGGCGGGTTTTCTCGGCGATCTCTCGCTTTCCCCCGCCCTTGCTTTCCGGCGCTGCTCCATACTGACCTCACTTCACCCTCATCGGCTCTCAAGAACGATTCCTGGCAAGGGGCCGGTGTAGGCGGGGCTGGTTAGGGGTTAGACCAGCGCCGTGAGCCACAGAGCAGTTAGCTTTACAGAAGTGAAATAACGCGGCGGTTCCTTCCAAGTGGGTGCACTGTTTCCACCGATTGGCAGCGCAAAGCTCTGGGAACGGGCCTTGTGCCTGACTGAGTACAGCAGAATGCCGAAGCTGATTGCGAACGGAGTTCCAACACGTTGCCGGTTAGTGACACCATTTTGCGGGCGTGTGCAACTGGAGCGCGCGGCAGGATGGACTTTCGTGATTGGATCATTTGAATTGTTAAGCGTCTTATTTTTCTGCTCGCCAATCACGGACGGTCATTGTCGAAGAAACGTAATTCTGATCGGCTCACTCATGGAGGCAATGCAACACTTAACAAAAACTATCAACATACACATAATATACGAGTACACGGTAAACTTCAATACTGTAAGTATCCAACAGCAGTTTGTATATTGCCATTGGTTGCTGTCTGCTTGAGAAGGCGTTTTCATTGACCGGACCATTCAGAGTTAGGCAACTTCGGCAAGTCTCTTCCGTGATTCGCGTGCAGACAGCTAACACGTGTCAAAAAGTAATTCAGCCAATCAAGATGCGTAAGCGACCCTACAGTGTTTTGAAATGTAACTTGTCTTGGAATATTTTCGCGAAATTTCACTACACCTGCGCATTACGCAGCAACTCTCTTCTCCGACATGCAGTATAATGACCTTCAACAAGAAAGACCAGATACTATATATATAAGCATTTTCCTTGCCGAGCTGTTTTTTAATACGTCATTTTTGCGAACTTTCACGCGAATCGGCAATTCAGGTACACCGGTTATTTAACAAGCGATGTTCGCAGACAAACCAAACAACTTTTATTGGTGCTCGCTCCTTTAAATATTTCCCTTGGACAGACCTTAAGAAGTATGGAGTTGTTCTCAGGTCGTGCCCCCAGCGCTTTGCCCGACGACCCAAAGTTTCGTGCTGGCATTCTCGCCTTTGTTTCTTAATTTACGGCCGGGAATTTCAACCCCCAAAACACGAAGTTTTAGGTACCGGAATGCTATCCAGAAAAAGAAGGTGTAAATTTTTTGGTTACATCCGCGATGTCTTGCTGTGAGGGACTCGCGCGGGTGGTCCTCTCCTACAAGGTCGAGTGTTGCTTGGCTCGACCCTTAGTTGGCACCCTGCTGTGGGCCTGCTGTCATCTCTAGTTNTTGGACAGACCTTAAGAAGTATGGAGTTGTTCTCAGGTCGTGCCCCCAGCGCTTTGCCCGACGACCCAAAGTTTCCTGCTGGCATTCTCACCTTTGTTTCTTAATTTACGGCCGGGAATTTCAACCCCCAAAACACGAAGTTTTAGGTACCGGAATGCTATCCAGAAAAAGAAGGTGTAAATTTTTTGGTTACATCCGCGATGTCTTGCTGTGAGGGACTCGCGCGGGTGGTCCTCTCCTACAAGGTCGAGTGTTGCTTGGCTCGACCCTTAGTTGGCACCCTGCTGTGGGCCTGCTGTCATCTCTAGTTATACGTCGCCGTTTGCGTCTACGGTTACATCCACAACAAGTAAATCAACGTTAAATCATGACCACGCTACACGATAAAAAAAATAACGTAGCCGAAAAAACAACACGGGAAGGTGAAACAAAAAAAAATCCGTCTTGAATGAAATGAATGAGAAAAGCCTGAACACTTTCAAAACCATATTATTTATGGTTTCAGCTATTGCAAATAAAAAAAATTGACGCGAGTTGTACACATCACTAATTTCATTATCACAGCCTGTGGGTTGTAGGCTTTTTACTTGGCTATAAAGTAATAAGATCCATTCGTAACGTAGGACAGTAGTACGATTTCCGAATTAGTTACTCACAGGGAAGATTATTGAACGTCGAGGTTTACAGTGTACAGCCAAGGAGAAGAAAAAAACCTTACTGCACGCCATGCACACAATTATGTACACTACGTCTGAACGAGTAGTAGGAACAGGAAAATTTCGCTAATTAATTTTAGGACATGCTAGACCTCGGAACACATTGTTGTAATTTCGATTTTGAAATTTACACATTAAAATTGGTATATTAAGGGGATGTGTATTCAGAGATAGAATGAATTGGGTCGGCTTTGATAATCCTTGTATTAACTAACTGTTACGACTTAGTACAATATATATTAGTTAGTTTTTATTTTTTTATTTTTAGAATTCCAGGTTATCCAAGGTCACGCGTCAAGGTCACCCAGATCCAAAATGGTGGCCAGGTGACGTTGCAACATGGTGATTGGTCGGCACCTGGCACTTACTTCCCAACTCCCGTGTCTTCGAATAGGCGTACTCGTTCTACTATCCAGTTTATGTACTACACACTCTTACATATTTTGCGTTCGTTTTTCCCAACTAAAGTTTCGCCACAGCCACTCAGTTTCCTGCCTTCAAAAATCCTGTCGGGACAATTGCTTTTGTAGAAAAAAAAAAAAAGGCAATTCGAGACATAAATGTACCAAAAATCTATTTTAAAATGTCTCCGCCCTACAGCGAGACACAGTATGTAATAGAGTTTATTTAAATATTAATCAGTGAGTACTTCACTGCTTAAATCAGTTAACAGCTTCAGTCTTATCCATCAGTCACGTCAGTCCATTTTACAGACTAATTAGTAAACAATGCCAGTTTTCCTTCACTTATCGATTCAGAGACATTTCCAACTTATTCATCAAACGTTTCATTCGCTGTTTCTCGGTGATGTGTTTTTCGACTAATGGACCAGTTAAACAACGCGTATGAAATGAAATAACATGTAAACTAATAAAATATATAAAATTTACGTTTTAAAATATGGGTGTTGTCTTTGACAACACGATTTTACGAGGTAACATTAACACCCAATGTTTCATTTCGTTTTTTTGTCTTTTTTGTCTTTAATGTCTTTTACACGTAATCGTAAAACACATCGCTGCTCTAACTGTTTTTAATTCGTATTAAATACGAAGCAAATGTTACAAAAGATACTGAGTTAAAGATACATTTAATGAAAAAAATAATATTTCAAAGTTAATCACAGTGTTAAATATTTATAGTCAACAAGTTATTTAAAAAGCAGGTGGACTTGTTACTCCTAAAGTGATATTTCAATGGCTTGTTTCAAAACGTCCGAAGAAACCGTGAATGGACTATAGTCACTGTGTTGTGCAATTTAACGTAATTTCCTACTCAGTAGGACGGGCAAGGCACCAGCAGCCAGTGGAGGTATAACAACAGCTGAGGTGTGTATATAGTATTGAAGTCTACTGTGTGCTCCGATTTTTACGCGAAAAGTCACTGGCCCTAACTATAATTAGTGATTTTTCGCGAGAAAATAAAAATTAGTATACGGTAGACGTCAGTTCTATAATAACCCAACAAGTTTGTCTATTGCCATTGGTTGCTGTCTGCTTATGAAGAAGGTGTGTTCCAAACTTTGAAACGTTTATAGAGGATAACGAACTCCAATGGTCGAAGTTGATCGGCGTTTGCACAGATGGTGCACCATCTATGATGGATGTTCGCTCAGGATTACAAACAGTGGTAAAGGCAGTTGCTTTCCATGCCACAATGGCTCGTAAGAAATAGTTTATAGTTAAAATATTGTTCTAACCTAGTTTTTTTATCATTTGTTAATTAAAGGTAACCTTGTTAAATATTAAAATTTCTAGGTAGCACTGATGGAAACACATTTCATCGTCACTGTTAAAAATGTCAGCGCAAAATGCGATGCGTAGGCTTTAGTGACATGGGGTTTTTTTTTCTAGGAAGAAACTTGAATAGGTGGAGTTGAGCTTGTCGCGCGCTCTCTCTCTCTCTCTCTCTCTCTCTCTCTCTCTTGAAAGTTTCGTGGCGCTAGCAGTAGCAGGGAAATTATACACGTGTTCAATTTTAGCATATCTCATATTTATTTAAGCAAAAATAATTATTTTTGAATTTGTAGTGTAATACTTAAAGGAGATTTTAATGTTTGAATACATATTATAATATATTTATACGTGACAGCGGGACGGTTATAACACAAATCAAAAGTTGGTCGGTGGAAGTGGCCAGACATGACATGGCGTGTTGCTTTTTGCTGAACGAAGTGTTAATTATTCTTCCTTAAAAAAAAAACCTTAAAAACCTCATCAAGTTTGCACACGTTGTGTTTTGCAGATCTACCTAGGCAAGTTACGATGTTGTGATGAATCTGTGTTTCCACGGCAGGAATAGATATACTCATACTGTAACGTGCGTCGTAACCGCTGCCTGTGTGAGGGTATTGTCTGCGTCGTGGACGATATGCTGGACCAGTGTGTGTGTGTGTGTGTGTGTGTGTGTAATTGCAAATATTGGACGTGCGAAATTTATGGGTTTTAACAGTAAACCGTTTTATGACTAATTATTTGAAAGTCACGTCTGTTTATTTATCACAACCTTATAACTTTGTCGCAGGTGTTTGTGAAACGCAATTGTATAACGTGCTTACGCTTCTGTGATTTGAATGTTTGCCACAATCCCGTAACAGACTACTAAGCCAGTCCACAAAACTTCAAATAAATGATTAAATAAACCTTGTAAAACGTAGGTGCCTATGCAAAGAAATATGAGCGGAATAAAGGATACGGTATACGTATTCGTGTTCATGTTGACCAGTTTCTTCTAAGTTTGTGACTGCTATGTAGGCCCTACAAAAAATAAGCGACACGAGTTGCATGCTTGAATTTAGTGTCTTTATCGTTGGACTGGTTGCTCATTCGTGTTAACATTGATTCCTAATGAGGCCGTCCTTTTAACGAAATAACCCAACACATCAAAAACACGAGATTAAATACTACACTTCTTTCCCCCACAGTTGCAGCAGGGCTAAACACAGTCGCGGCAAAATTTAAACGTGTATTAAGTGTAACGTACTACATTGTGTATAACACAAATATGTTAAGAAAATGTAAAATAATAACCATAGAACTATAGTCAATACAGACATAGTCAAAAAGTCATAAAACTTAACAAATATGGCTATAGGCCTAAATTGTGAACATTCGCATGGAATGGTTTTTGAAATACGATGGAATTCTTTGAACAGCTCAAAACAGCAAACATAGCATTAGTTATATAACNGCATGGAATGGTTTTTGAAATACGATGGAATTCTTTGAACAGCTCAAAACAGCAAACATAGCATTAGTTATATAAAATTTAGAAGTCACGTGGCAGTGTTTATGTTTACATGTGGTGGAAAGATACGTAACCTGTAACCAATAGTAGAACTTTAGCAGGGCTTCAGAAAAGTGTGCAGTATCCGTGATTGCAGTATAGCGAAGCTACTGTTTTCAGAGGTTTGTTCTGTCGTAGATGAATTCTTAGAAAGCGGGAAATTGTTCTTAAAAATGCATTATTTATTTGTTTAAATGTCAAAAAAATTGGTACTTAGTTTAGAGTACTTAAGGGGGTCGCCTACCTGAAATCTGAATCAGAAAAGCGCGAGAAAGATAAGGTCGACACTGACACGCTCGTTAAGTGCACCAACGCCTCTACGCGCAAGGCTGTGAACAGGTGTGCAGTGTTTCCGTAGTTTTGCATATATCTACGAGACTTTAAATGGTTATACTATAATTTTACTGATAGAAAGTCTGTAGCAAACTTCAATACCGGCTCCCATGATAGTTTCACTCGTGGTGGGAAGGAAGGGGGGGGGGTGGTTGTCAGACTACTTGCCTTACATCTAGGAGAACCGGGTTCGATTCCCGGCGGGGTTGCTCCCGAATTTTCGTATGTGGGAATCGTCGTGCCGGGCGATGCCGCTGGTCGGTAGGGTTTCTCGGGGATCTCCCATTTCCCCCTCCCTTTCGTTCCGGCGCGGCTCCATACTCACCTCGTTTCACCCTCATCGGCTCTCAAGGCTTCGATGTTAAGAGCGATCCAAATCTCTTTACTCATTCACGAAAAGGTATCTGATTTCGAGCGTTCTGGAGTGCAAGTAGCCCTGGAACATTTTCCGTCGGCAAATCGGTGTCGATCCGCGATTGATTCGCGCGGTGCAGTTAGCGGGCAGAGCGTGGTCTCGGAAGCCGAAAGGAAACGACAGGCCACGTTCATTACTACGGCGCTGCGGTCCTTCCAATTACCGGAGCGGCAACTGTTGTGCTTTAATTGCCCCGCGGTGTTGTGAAAGAGCGAGGATAGTAGGGGGNGGGGCAGCGTCGTGTAGCCGCAATAAATTGGCCCGGAGGGCGGACATGCGCGCTCTACGAGCAGGCGCGTCACGGCCCGGTTCCGCCACGGGCGCTGGGAAGTCGCCTTGCTCACCTCGTGAACACCTGCCCAAAGCGCCGCTGCTCTGCGCCAACACGCAGCACTCAAGAGGCTCCTTCTTGGCAATTTGTATTTATTGTACTGCAACTCTGAAACGGAGCTTCATTGCCTGCGTGGGTTTATGTCATGTTTTGTTGCTAATGACCTCTACAACACGCTGGCTAAGTTTGTCGGCTTCGTTGCGGAACACTCTGTATATTACAGTCAGAGGTAGTGAAATTTCTCGAAAAGAGTACAAGACAAGTTATATTTCAAAACACTTTAGGGTAGTTTAACTATCTTTAGGGCCAGTGACTTTTCGCTTAAAAACCGGAGCACACAGTAGACTTCAATACTATATACACACCTCAACTGTTGTTATACCTCCATAGGCTGCTGGTGTCGTGTTCGTCTTTGACCAAGCCACTCAGGACTAAGTAAATCCGACACTGAACCTTCGTGATTCGTGCGCAAACGGTTAACACGGGCCAGAACATTTTTTAGCCAATCAAATAAGCTGGACTACCATACAGTGCTTTGGACTGTATCTTGTCTCGAAATCTTTTCGTGAAATATCACTGCCCCTAATTGTAGTGGACGTTAACTCTTTTTTTTTTTGTCACAAGGGAACGCCGGATTTCCAAGATTCTCCGGAACGAGGTGGTAAATATTAAAGCATTTGCCTTCTTTATTTCGAGAAGGTTTTTGAGAATATTTGCAGTTTGTGTCATCGATAACGATACGAAATATGACCCAGTGCCCATTCGCTGATTGGCTGTTGGCTGGCAAGTAGTTTACCCTATACCGATTGGCGAACGGCTTTTCATCATTTTGGTGGCCAACAACGCCATTTTGCTGGCGTGTGCAGCTGGCGCTAACTGTGTAAACGGTTGTTTCACTTCTGTAATCTGAAGTACTCTGTGATGAAGGTTATACGTGAGCAGGCGGAGAGAGGGAGGGAAGGGAAGTTCCTTGCTGTGCTCGAGAAAGCATGTCGGGTTTGTTGTTCGTGGCGCTAAGTTGAACTAGCCGACTTCCTCGGTGCAATTCTGATCGACGATCCGGCACGGCAGTTATGGTATACGATCCCAGAGTGGTGCAGCGCATGTTTTCTTTCTGAACATCGTTTAACAGTTTGAGTGCGGCACATATTTACGTATTTAAGTGAAATTACCTGAAGATATTTGGGCAGCTCTTACTATCGAGGTCTTGAGAGCCGATGAGGCTGAAGTGAAGCGAGTATGGAGCAATGCCGGAAGGAAAGGGCGGGGAAACGGGAGATCCCCGAGAAAACCCGCTGACCATCGGCATCGTCTAGCACGATTCCCACATACGAAAATTAGGGGCCGACCCGCCAGGAATCGAACCAGGTTTGCCTTGGTGGGAGGTGAGTAGTTTAACCACTACAAAACCGAGGCCCCTACGGACATTTGAGATATGTTAAAAGTGACTTACCCATATCAAATGCCAGAGAATACAAATTATGTTTGTCTCGGTATGCCCACATCCTTTTGGTTGACACTTCACGGGACACGCCTACTTGTACTGTACGACCACAGAACACTTTAGCATACAGAGGTGAAATAGGCGCTTATTGCACGAACTCCAGAAACACACGCCAGCAATATGGCGTTACTGACCAACAACATGTCGGAACGCTGTTAGCCAATCAGCGCCTGGTAACTAACTCACCAGCCGGCAGCCCAGCCAATAAGGAACCTTTCATAGCACGTAGTATCCAATCAAACACAACGCCCATTCCAGACCAATCATAGAATGGGTACGCCCACATCAAAGAAACCTCCCACGCCAGTTCATATTTGCGTGTTTGTCTGCTCAGAGAAACAGCACCCACCACTAGCCAGCTGTTAGCCAATATAATGCCGAGAGGGCAGTTTTACAATTAAGTGTTTCTTCCTAGGTATCATAATGTTTAATGCATTCTGTTCATTTGAGTAGTTTTGCACCTCGAGTGCTGCTGACGGAGAATTACGTTACGACACCGAACTTAATGTCAACGTAGTACATGCCGTCAATGTGTTTAAAGAATTTACGATGTCATAACATCAAGAAAAATTCCATAGAATTGTGTTGAAATCGGTCAACCGCAAATGACGACGATCGCAATCAGTGTCTTCAAGAAATCGCCATAGAGTTATATTTGCGAATGGCGGTTTTCGCAAGCGACACACTGTAAGTCACGTCCGCGTAAGAAAATATCCAAATAGCAACAGCTGTCAAGTATGGTAATATACGTTTTAAGAAATTCGTTCGCCAGAGCGAAAGAATTAATGATTGGATACCCTATCAGTAGGGGCAGTGATATTTCGCGAAATGATTTCGAGACAAGATACAGTCTAAAGCACTGTAGGGACGTCCAGCTTATTTGATTGGCTAAAAAATGTTCTGGTCCGTGTTAACCGTTTGCGCACGAATCGCGAATGTTCAGTGTCGGAGCTACTTAGTCCTGAGTGGCTTGGTCAAAGACGGACACGGCACTAGCAGCCAATGGAGGTATAACAACAGCTGAGGTGTGTATATAATATCGAAGTCTACTGTGTGCTCCGATTTTTACGCGAAAAGTGACTGGCCCTACCTATCAGTTCGTGTTATGAAAGGGCTCAATGCTAGACTTCGCAGTCATATACATATTCACGTGTATGTCACTTTCTCATTGGCCGCTGCCACAGTGAGAACCCAGACTTCCGTTCGACTCAGCCAAATGGAATGAAGCACCAACAGCAGTTTGTCTATTGTCATTGGTTGCTGTCTGCTTGAGAAGGCGTTTTCATATTTGACCCTGACCACTCAGAATCCGGCAACATCGGCCCGGCTCCAACGAGATTCGTGTGCGGGAAACTGGGACGTGGCAAAAAGTAATTCAGCCAATTAAGATACGTAAACGCCCCTACAGTGTTTTGAAATGTAACTTGTCTTGAAATCTTTTCACGAAACTTCACTACCCCTACCCATACCTAGGGCCAGTGACTTTTCGCGTAAAAATCGGAGCACACAGTAGACTTCAATACTATTTACAAACCTCAGCTGTTGTTATACCTCCATTGGCTGCTGGTGCCGTGTCCGTCTTTGACCAAGCCACTCAGGACTAGGTAACACCGACACTGAACCTTCGTAATTCGTGCGCAAACGGTTAACACGGGCAAGAACATTTTTTTAGCCGATAAAAGAAGCTGAAAGACCCTACAGTGCTTTGGACTCTATCTTGTCTCGAAATCTTTTCGTGAAATATCACTGCCCCTACCCATTCCCCATGCTTTGCTCCATTGGCTGGGGAGGGTAGGAAAGAATTATCTTGATGTGCTTTTGTACCCAAGAGCTGGCACAGTGCCTGCCCCTTTAGTTGGCATATGGCGGCTGTTGATGGAGGGGGAGGGGGTGGTAAATTCCAAAAATTTGATCAACGGCACAAACAATTGGTAAAGCCATAAAATAATAATTCAGATTCAAATTTAACTGTTATTATAACCGGCAATATAACTGTTACTAAAGGTTGTTCACGATAAAATTAGTATTTTTTAAAAATTGTCCTTTGAAAAACGTTACTGCCCCTACCTGCATATTGTTAAGATTTTGGTATTTTGTTGATAATTATCCTTAACGGGGATATAGGGGCGTAACAAGTTATTGATAACAGTTATGTAATGAACACCATATAAAACAAGTTTATTTAACATTAAGGTTTTACAAAATTATTTCAATATAAATATGATTGAATATGAACCGGGGGAGGTAAACTAATATACTGAAATATTAAATTATATTACATTATGAAGATTTAACCAACCACGTTCTGATTAAAGCCTAATTGGAGAGTCCCCGCCTTGTTCATGATTACGGAGGCTGATTAAGATGGCGCAAGTCGACGGCCGGACACACCCATCTTCAGTGGTCTTCTCGTTACAATGTCCCGACTACAAACAGACACCGCCCACGGACTACACTGTCCTATACCGGCTGCGTTGTTCCCGTTTACTGGCCGGTGGAAGGGATTTCTGTGGTTTGCGATTTCACAACTAATTTCAGCGATCACGGCCCGTGTCCTGGATAAATAAGTGAAGGTGTGACCAGGCAGGCCGCTCAGCTAAGGGCCTGACCACACCTCGTAACTATATATTTTAAAGGGGCACACCGACCGGCATGGGCCCTTTAAAGTTGGCAACGGCGGAAAGAAAGTAGTTCCACGATTAGACGTTGATTTAAAAGTTGCAGGAAAACGTTTGAGAAGAAAGAAATTATTTTTTTTACTCTCTGTATTTTTAATGCATACAAGTGCGTGAGTAAGCAAAATTGTAAAAATATTTACTTTTTTAATAATTTCAGAGTTTTACTTGACCTACGCATGGAAAATGTGACCAGGCCATGCCAAAGTTTATTTAACATATGGCGGAAGTATACGGAATGTCCATACAAGCAGAGCTTTCGAAAGTTTTCAGTTTAATTGAACAGCCTTTACGCAGAAGTAATACTGCACTTAGCTCGCTCGCGGTCCTCTCACGAGACTGAAGCTTATATCTAAACCCCTTAGCATACTGTCCCGAGTAGACTCGTTCACGTTTGATATGTTGCAGAGTGTGTGAAACCATGGTCATTGCTGTCCCAGTCCAAAAGCTAGCACCAATAAAGACATCGCCTTTCCCTAGTTAAGGCGCCCGTCTACCTGGCGCTTGAACTGATTTGCAGAGTGTTCGAAATACACGTTTTTCAACGAAACTATTAAGCGTGCGTCCAACGTGCTGATCTACAAAAAGAACACAGCTTCAGACGAGAGCTGTTAAGTACTTTCAAAATATCACGTAAGTTAGAAACATCAATTCAGAGTACTCCAAAACAGCTAAAAAACGGCCTTTCCAAGGCGCTGTAGCTCAAAATGCACGCATCAGATACATACAAAACTACTATAGGGGTCTGCACTGAACCTTCCTAAAGACTTCCCCCTAATAAAATAATATGGTCACCGCTGAAAGTCCCATAGGTACACGCAGCACGACGAGAACACTGCACGCCAGTTCAAAGCCTTGCGCTTAGCGGCGATGGCGTACTTGATGCGCGTGGCAGTGTCGCCCTTATCGCTCCCGCGCTTCTCGGCCTAAACGTGGGAAAAAGTTCCAGGTAGACGGGGGCCTTAATGCTATTGGTTGCTGCCGACACAAAAACTGTGTTATAATTGGTGGTTTCTTGCGCTGTAACATTTTCCATAGGTTCCAAAGTGTCTGTTGTTATAAAAATTCGTAAGTACTTTTCATTCCAAAATTTTTCCTCTTTTGCAACAGCTAAAATAAAAAAGCTAGGTGTACGTTGTGTTGTAAGCGTTGCCTGGTGTCGAGTGAGCCCCCAGACTAACCGGTTCTTTGCGTTCGGCCCGCACAGGATGTTGTTTCGCGAAGACGAAGAGCGGTCCCGCTAACGAGGTCAGTTCCGGAGTGTCGACGGCGTCAACGCCGAGTGAAGTTATTGCCGCACCACCATCTTAACTGTTTGCCCAAACTCAATTTGTGCGCCCGGCAGGGGGGCAGCCGGGCAGATCTCTGGCGAGAGATTTCGCGCTCCAGACCGTTGACGAGCAGTCGCCGCAGATAGGACGTCACTTCTGCCCGGCCTGGTCGTGGGACTTCGGCAGTCTCCGGGAACACGGGCAGCGTCCTGGCTCGGGACAAGGGCCCAGGTCACACTGCACGTGTACGGGAAGTGGCAGCTGCTTTCAATCCTTTTATGTCTCCAGGTGTTGCAAATAAGGAAATTCATGATGCGCGCTGTACACAACATTTGTTCCATTATTACAACTTATTGATAGAGACCTGAAAAATTTGCGAGTTCAATGACCTGCATGCTAGACTCGACAGTCTTATGTACAAATATGCCGATATCAACTGCACATTGGTTGTCTGCTGTCACAGTGGAAGGTGACAATTGGACACCGTTCCCCAGCAGGTGTCAAACACCGTGTAGACCAATGGCTAAAGTTATATAAACGCACGTGATTGGAATTCTAGCTTGTCCCAAAATGAATTCGCGAATTTTTCAGGTCTCTACTAATGACGTGTAGGATTTGAATTGAGTTGAGAGATTTGGGCTGCTCTTAACAACGAGGTCTTGAGAGCCAATGAGGGTAAAATGAGGTGAGAATGGAGCAACGCCGGAATACAAGGACGGGGAAAACGGGAGATCCCCGAGAATACCCGCTGACCAGCGGCATCGTCCGGCTCTATTCCCACTTGGGAAAAACCGGGAATGACCCGGCCGGGGATTGAACCCGGTTTCTCCTTGCTGGGAGGCTAGCAATCTAACCGCTCAGTCACTGCGGCCCCCATGTGTAGGATCTGTTTTCGGCTGTAGTAATACGAATCTTTCGCAACCTAGGGCAGAAGCATGATTTGACAAATTTGATATTCACAGAGAAGATTGTTGGGAATTGAGCCTCGCAGAGTACAGGACTGGCCAAGGAAAGTCTTCTTGTGGGGTGTGTACACAATTGTGTACAACGGATTCAATGGGTCCGCTTACTTGGCGCTTCAACCTCTTTGCAGAATATTTCAAATAGACGATTTCCCACGAAAGTATCAAACGTGAGGTTAATGCGCTCATCTACGAATATAACACACTCTTCAGGCGATGCCTGTTATGTTCTTTCAAGACGTCTCGCACTTCAGAAACACAACTTCATAGTACTATAACTAGAGACCTGAACAATTCGCGAGTTCAATGACCTGCAGACTAGACTCTCCAGTCTTACGTACAAATACGCCGATATCAACCGCACACTGGTTGTCTGCTGTCACAGTAGAAGGCGACGATTGGTCCAGCCTTCTACAGGAGGTGTCAATCACCGTGTGGACCAATGGCTGAAATTTTATAAACACACGTGTTTCGAATTCTAGCTTGTCTCGAAATGAATCCGCGAATTTTTCAGGTCTTTAACTATAACTAGGGCCAGTGACTTTTCGCGTAAAAATCGGATCACACAGTAGACTTCAATACTATATACACACCTTAGCCGTTGTTATACCTTCATTGGCTGCTGGTGCCGTGTCCGTCTTTGACCAAGCCACTCAGGGCTAAGTAACTCCGACAAGGAACCTTCGTGATTCGTGCGCAAACGGTTAACATGGGCCAGAACATTTTTTAGCCAATAAAAGAAGCTCAACGACCCTACAGTGCTTTGGACTGTATCTTGTCTCGAAATATTTTCGCGAAATATCACTGCCCCTAATTATAACGTATCTAACACGGTTTTTTTTTTCAAAGCGCTGTATCTCAAAACATGGACGTCATACTCGATGGCGCTACATTGAACTTCGCGAGCTTCTCGGCTGCAGATGTGGTAAATAGCTCCAGCTAGGCGGGCCCCTTAAGCTGTGTTCGAACTCAGTGCTGCGTGCCCTTGTTTATTTTCCCTCAACCTCTTCGCGATGCGTTAACCTTTGTTTCTTTAATGATCAAGTGTGAATCTGATGAATAGGAACACCTTGTTCATACGTATCTCAGTGTTACTTCAACCTGTGAGTATAGTTTGTATTTGTAACGGCGTAAAGTTGGACTAAAGCATTTTCCCTGCCAGTAAAAAAAAATAGTGGTTTTTTTTTCCTGTTGTGGAAAATATATACAGTATCGTGCGTTGAACCTAACAAATTCAGATATGCAATATAAATAATTAAAATATGAAATGTTACGGCTTTTAAAATAACAACACGCAAATACGAATTCGATGCTAGTTATTCAGCGAAACCTTAATGCTGTATGCGCAAGCGGCAAAGGGAAATAATTGACGCAAAGTAAACACCAACAAATTAACCCTTTCAGTCACAGCTAAATCTATAACTTTATGCGTGACAACAAACAAATTATTTGGTCGGAACTGTACTGATATCGATACGGCGTTTTGCCATACATCGGCACCAATAAAAATCTGCCCATGCTTTATCTTACTGGCAGCCGCGGTTAATAAGGATGTGGAATACAGTTTCAACAGTGAACGATGTCTCCCACACGTAGGGAAACTTCCTCATTGGACGGTATGTTCTACTGTGTACATTGCAGACCATTAATACCTCTTCATATGCAACGTCCCATATAGAGGACATTGTGACTGAAAAGGTTAAACATTTTAAATAGTTGAGCGTAGAAAAACTACCAAGGGTTCGAGAAGGACGTGTGGCATATGCCCTAAGCTGAAGGAGACATCGTGCTGTGCATTTGCTCCTTTACTTTGATTTCGGACAGCAACACAGTGACGTCACAGTCCCAACGCACTTTTCTAGACCAAGAAGCCGCGTAAGGACGCTTGATTTGTGACACCGGATACTGCTTTTGGTTATTAATTTTTTGAGCCGTAAATACTTAGGGACGTCCATGAAACCCCATTATAGAAAATCTCGTGTCCAGTAGTTTGCGATAGCTTGCCCAACGCCATACGCACAAAGTATTTGACCCTTTAATGTCAGGGGCCACGGTGACTGAGCGGTTAGCATGCTTGCCTCCCACCAAGGCGAACCAGGTTCAATCCCCGGCCGCGTCACTCCCGGATTCTCGCATGTGCCTCGAATCGTGCCGGACGATGCCACTGGTCAGTGGGTTTTCTTGGGGATCTCCCGTTTCCCCCACCCCTTCATTCCGGCGCTGATCCATGCTCACCTCAATCGTCCTAGTTGTCCCGTAAACTAATATTTTCAAGTCGAGTCAATCATACGAAAATAGGTCATTGTAACGGTCAAATCTTCTGTGCACGTGAACTCATTCCGGAACTATGCGAGCTCTAGTGAGCGCAGCATGCGAGCTATAGCGAGCGCAGCATGCAAGGTCTAGCAAGCGCAGGATGCGAGCTCTAGCGAGCGCAGCATGCAAGCTCTAGCGAGCGCAGCATGCGAGCTCTAACGAGCGCAGCATGCGAGCTCTAACGAGCGCAGCATGCGAGCTTAGCGAGCGCAGCATGCGAGCTCTAGCAAGCGCAGTATGCGAGCTCTAGCGAGCGCAGCATGCAAGCTCTAGCAAGCGCAGTATGCCGGTATGCGCGTAGCGCAATTCGTACACGAAAATTACCATTTGCATATGTTCGAATAAGAACGCTCAAGTTGTATTTTGAGCAAAGGATTCTTGAACTGATAGTCTTGAAACACCTGGCCATTGAAATAAAAAAGAGGGGGGGGGGAAAGAGAGAGACAGATACAATGATGGCGGGAGGGGGAGAGGGGGAGAATATTAGAGGGAAGAGAGAATGAGGGGCAGAGGTGGGAGGGAAGTGATTATAAAGAATGAGAGATCGAGTGAATTATTCCACTTTTCAATTAATTTTAACCACCATTATTTTTACTCGTTTATTAAGGTGACTTAGATTAAACTCAAATAATTAAGTAACTGACAGTATTGTAACTCATTAAACAGCAGGCTGGCTGGCAACAGTCTCAGCTTCGTTAACCAACTAATGTGAGAAACCAACAAACATTTACAATCCTTTGTTTCTCAACAGCAGTTGTTGACCTTCGCAGCAACTCATTAACTGAAAAAAAAAAAAAAAAAAAAATTATTTCGTGGCAGGTACAAAATGTTTTGTTGGTATTCACCATACCTAATTAATTTTTTGAACACAACATCTAATTTAGACACCCAAAAATTAATGTTTAGTGGACACTAATGCTTAATTGGGTTTTTGAACAAGACGATGATGTACGCAAAGAAAATGTGCCGTATGTTCACCGTATTAGTCAGGCGACACGCAAATCTGCGTGTTAACCTACGTTATGAAAAAAGTGTATCAGCTCACAGTAAACGAAACATCTTGCATGATGAAGTTAGTACTTGTTATTGTCCATAAATTCCCATGTACACTGTAAAAAAATGTTCTGGTAAACTTCCTAAACTGTAATGGAAGTTTTTAACCTATACACTGTATGGTAATAATACCACACATCAAGCTGCAGATATAGGAATGTTAGTGTCGCTACTGTACAAAGTTGGGAACTTCCCTACCCATTTGACGTTTTCCTGAGCAAGTGTAGGAACGCTACATTGAATGTATAGGGGACGATATTACCATTTCCGCTTTCTCACTAAGCGTATATACACTGCTATGGTAAATTTCAGAATAATTTCTTACAGTGTAGAATGCCCTCAGTTTTTGCAATGGGTTCTTAAATAATTAAAATGAACATTCGAACACATTTAAAAATAACATGTAGATGTCTATGATCTACGCAGGATTCAAACCCACAACCTGATGACGTGACGCTTTGGCAGTCCTCCACCATAAAGCCAGTCAATACAGATTGTAATTTTTATAGTTTAATTTTCCACGAGGGAAATCTTGTAAACGCACAAATGCTACTACATTCCCTTCATTCCAATATTTTGACATAGGATATTTAAGGTTACAATAGTGAAACAACCGCTTACCTCGAGAACTCCAGCTGCACAGCTCAGCAAAATGGCGTCAATGGCCAGATACATGTCGGAACGCCGTTCGCCAATCGGCTCCTTGCAACATACTCGCCAGCTGTCAGCCGAACCAACTGGGAATCTCTCGCATCATGCTGTAGCCAATCAGACACAAAGGCCCGATCCGGAGCCAATAAGGTAACGGGCACGCGTACATCAAATTAACGCAATGCCATTTCGTCTCTGTGTATTTATTTACTGCGTGGAGTGGCCATTCTCCTGATTGGCTGCGCGAGGCTTTCGGGAACGGGACTTGTGTCTGATTGGCTACAGCGTGCTGCGAAAGATTCCCAATTGGCTGGGCAGCCAGACGACGAGTGGGTTACCAGGCTCTGATTGGCGAACGGCGTTCCAGCATGTCGCTGATCAGTGACGCCAGTCTGCTGGCGCGCGCGGCTGCAGTTCATGGTATGAGCGGCTATTTAATCTCTGTATTCTTGTGTACTCTGTGCCTCAGAACAGTCTGTCAAGATCTGAGACACATCCTCCTGAATGCTACTACCTCGTGACGAAACACTCCGGGTGTTCCCCTTCCAATATCTCTATTTGGCACATTTGTGCTGCCCTCCTATTTACGAATTAATCTTGAAATGTCAAAGAGGGAAGGCAATGCATAACATTTTTTTCTCGTCTACTTAGAATTTAATTTTCTTGAGATAGCACTCAAGTAAACTTACCTCTACGTTCAAACATAATGAGTGAGTGAAGATATTTGGGCGGCTCTTAACTGCGAGGTATTGAGAGCCGAGTGAGTATGATGGAGCGTCAGGGGAAACTGGATAACCCCGGCAAAACCCGCCGACCAGCGGCATCGTTCGGTATGATTCCCACATGTGAAAATCCGCGAGTGGCCCAGCCAGGGATTGAACCCGTCTCGCCTTGGTGGGAGGCGAGCAGGCTAACCGCTCAGCCACCACGGCCCCTTTAAACATTATATTTAATTACTGAATGTCTTGAAGCCCTGAGCTACTATTTTTGAGTAAACATTTAGATGTTTCTGTTTCTGCTAGACCAAAAATGTTTTGTTTGTTTTCGTATACAATGCTAGAACGTTTTAAATGGAAATCTCTCAAAGGATTGATAAAAATAACACATTTTAATGGGATCAGAAATATTGTAAAACAAATGTTTAAAATCTTATATACTTTACAGATTGTTTTCATATTTTTTGGGGATAAAACATTTTGTGTATTTGCAGTATCTACAGGGAAAAACACTTTCTTCTATTTACATATATATTGTAATTGGTCGGATCTTATTCTGGCATACGTGAGTGTTTTTTTTTCTCAACTGTTATACGGAGCGAAGGTAAGGAAATATGCTTCCCCTACCCTCTTTTTCCTTTTTTTTTTTTTTTTACCTCTCGCAAGTGCGAGTATGTTTGAATATGATGGCCTTGAAACTCACATTCCCGTGGATGATTCATTGCATGTTGATTGCTACTAACCCGGCAGCGTGATTCTAGACAATTACTTGGCGAATACAACTGATGTCTGGTGGAGATGCATATCATCCAATTATAAACGCAACAAGATGCTACAGAATTAAAAAAAAATGAATCGGTAGCATTCGAGACGGGATAAGTTGCAGAACTGTTCAAATTCACCTGAATGTTATGCCTGCATGCTTGCCACAGATGTTCCGTATTTGAGCAGCCACATTCCGGATGTCTCATTGTTTCCCACTGACGGGAGTTGCTGACAAGAAGTGAAAAGCTGCTGGTTTATAAAACCAACATGAAAATATATTGTACGAGCAGATCTTACCTCGAAGAACCGGCATCTTAAACTATCCTGTATGAACCACCGTCTCCAAGCATTCTGCTACGACGCGCTAAAACAAAATCCAAATGAAAAAATGCAAATAAAACCAGTTCTTAAATACGAATAAACATAATTTATTTCCAGAAAAATCAATGGTTTGTTCGCGTAGTAAAAAAAAAAAACCGTATATATGTTTTGAGTGTAACCTGTCAGTAACAAATGAAGTTAATTTTTTATTCGCCTAGTAATATAAAATAACCAAATTTCTCTATTACATTATGGCTAAGGCATGGTTGTGTATACGTGTAATTTTAGCTCTGTTCTGGCGAAAGAGGGTATTTAATTTTGTGCTACATATCAATTTGATGAAATTACGAAACAGCGTTTCAAAGCCTGGAAAATCACGTCTGTAGCTACGTGTTGATATCAGTGCAGTTACAGTATAGAAGGAGATTTGACGATTTTCCTGGAAATGTTCTTCTTTCTCCCATAATTTTGTCGCTTCTGTCACGTGTACATTAGAAAGGAACAGCCGTTAAAATAACAACTAAACCAAAACTCCAAGTGGAACTCGATAACACTGTGTTAAACGAGTGCCGTTATCTGCTTCTACAGTGGAACGTCGTTACAGACAACGGTTTATTGCCTACGCTTCAACGTACTGTACGCATGTCTGACAGTTTTCTTTCTGTATTGGCTGTTACGATTGCACGAAGTTACTACATTGGACCAATGAAGATTCTGGTGTTATAAAGCAGAATGTTTGTGATTGGTTTGCAAAGAACACTTAGCTGAGATGAAACTTGATCTTCCATTCATAAAGGTGTTATTGAAGATATGTCGGCTCGAAACATTTTCGGAAGTTTCCGGTGTCTCTAAGAATAATATATAGTTTTTTTTTATAAAAGTACAGAGCAATTGGAAAACTAAACGAAACAGACGTCACTTAATTGTACATCACATGATTCTGACAGTATTAGTGACAAATATCGGCAGATCATGAAATTGTGTAAGGGCCATTCACAGAAAACGAAAATTGCCCTACCTGATCTTCGACCTGTTATGGGGATCGTCGCATTAATAAATCGTTTATCAGCTGGTGCATTGGTTCTGCTGGTAGCTACATGGTTCGTGTATTAATCCGAGGCTATAGACGTACTCACTGGGACACACATCCACCTGAAGTCAGAATCAGAAACGTAGGTTGAAGAGCCACCGAGTTACGACCTAATTCCGTTTGAAGTTATGTCGTCACGTTTTCCTGCAGACATAAACATATAATGTTTACGTTTTCCAAGTTACAAGCTTAAACAGGTTTCGTCACACGCAGGGAATTTCTACTCGTGCTCAGCGGGGGACTGCGGACGGCTTAGCACCTTCCTGCTTACGTCACGATCAAGGACAGCGATACCACAGTAGTTAAATGTTTTTTCTGTCACGCACTACTTATCTGGCTTGCACCGCTCTTCCTTATTTCATAGGCCTAAATCTCTCTCCTGTAAGGTACGATATGTCTTTGTAATGACAATGAAATGTCGTTGAAACCAATTTATATAGTTCTTTTTTTGTTGGTTCCAAACAAATATTTGTTTAGCTCTACGTACATTAAACAGTTTGGGTGAATATAAAAAATTATTTGAAGCCCGACCGAGCTTCTAAACCAGACATTCTGCGCCGCATCGCTACGTCCTAGCAATCTCAGCTAAAGTGACTACTCATGAAAGAAGAATGTTTTTAAATACGTTGTACCATTAATGGTACAACGCATTGGCGCATTAATAAATGCGCCAAGAAACACCATTACTAAGCTAATTGTCACAAAAAAAAAACTCTCTATCAGTATTTATGAACAAAAGCAATAAGTGACCAAACAAATATGTACAGTTGATTCAATTAAATGTTTTGTTAGACGAACAAAATTAATTATCTTGCTTTTCAAGTTTCTTTTAATCAACAAAATATTTTGTTGGGTAAACTAAATATATTTTTCGCCCTATGAAAACAAATATTTTGTTGGATGGAACAAACCTTTCTCTTAGTGTAAAGGCTTCAGCGACAACAATAGGCGTCAAGGTGTGAAATAGCCCTTATAAAGACTGTGTCAATACTCATAATTAGGGCCAGTGACTTTACGCGTAAAAATCGGAGCACACAGTAGACTTCAATACTATATACACACCTCAGCTGTTGTTATACCTTCGGTGGCTGCTGGTGCCGTGTCCGTCTTTGACCAAGCCACTCAGGACTAAGTAACACTGAACCTTCGTGATTCGTGCGCAAACGGTCAACACGGGCCAGAACATTTTTTAGCCAACAAAAGAAGGTGGACGACCCTACAGTGCTTTGGACTGTATCTTGTCTCGAAATCTTTTCGCGAAATATCACTGCCCCTGCTCATAATGAATCGAATTGAAGAAATGTTGAACAGGATTTTATAGAAAATTTTTCTCTTATGCTTCCCAAACCATAATTAGATAACAAATGAAAATAATTTAAATACGAAAATCACACGTTTATTTCTATTGTAATCGTCGGTTAAACTTTTTCTATTGATTAACCATTTGGAAATTTTCCTGCGTGAAATATTATGCACGCCATAGCGCAAGTTGAAAAAGTCTGCAGTGTATAATTTTACCAGTTCTAAGGAATACTCTTAAGCATGCGTTAACGATGACTTTTCATGTATAAATATAGTCCACTTTATATTTACAAAACATGTTTGGCCATTCTGTGCCGTTTGTAGAAAACAGCAGGCATTGTGGCCGCTTGTTTTTCGCGAAAAGGTTCACGCGAAGGCTAGACTCCAATCTCCTATGGCATACGTGCAGTTTTCATTTGGTTACTGGCCACGTGTCTTTGTCGGGAGACGAAAATCCTTACCTGACTGGGCCAATCAGAATTAAGTGACTCCAACAATGAGTGTCCCGTGATTCGTTGGCAGGCACCTACAACGCCTGGCATTTTAACTGAGCCAATTACAAAAGTGGATCTGAGCTCTAGTGTTTTGGAGTACAAGCTGTCTTGAAATATTTTCGCGAAAAACCGGTGCCCCTAGGCATGGTCTATTAGCTGTATCTTTACACTTTTTGAATCAAAGTTTTAAAAAATCACGTATGACGTGATTTGTTGTTTAATATGTCATGTATCAGAAGCGTTTTATACTTCAATTTACATAAAAGTATTTCGTACTTCGTTAAATTTGATTTTAACAAATGTTTTATGTTAAAACTAGAATATGCTTATTCATAATTAATATGATTAATACAAAGATAAATTAGTCGTGTTGGTAGTGCCTAGTAAGAAATTGTTCTCATGTAAAATATTATTAAACAGAGTGCGCACAAATATACGGTGCGTTGCCTCTTAGGTATATTAGCTTGCATGAGGCGGAGGAGTAGAAGCGCTTCAGAAAAGTTGGAAGTAACCGTGAGTGGGATATGTATGACTAACCAGTGTCTACAGTGCAGCACTATAGGCGTCCAAGCGAGACATGCACCCAGGAAAATGTTTCGCAAGCAACTTTCCACGAAATGTTATTGCACAGACGTTCCGAGCCGAACGAACCACGTCGCAGTCAGAAGAAGCAAAAACGAGGCGCACAATTAAAACGTGGGATTGGCAGACTCCTCAGTTATCATGGCCCGTCTGGACGCGCCAGGGGGGCGCCCCTATCAGGAACCGACATCAGGAGCCAAGGAT
>NQII01000654.1:438864-472031 GCA_002778355.1 Clitarchus hookeri
GGAAGAGATGGTTAATACGTTGTACGCAACTCCCAACGAACCGTTATAACGTATTTCTGATACTTTGCGATGTCCCGATCGTGGCACTCAGCTCACACGCTGGTATCAGCGATATCGTCCATTAACTATTGCAATGCATACTGTTTACGGGTGGTAAGCCGTGTTGCCTAGTACCAGCAAACCCATGCAACATCCGGAGGCATGCTTGTCTCTAAAATCTTAACCCGTTCGGTCACGTGCTGATTTCCGAGTTCAAGCGTTGCAGTCAGGTGCCTGATTTTTTGATATGCGCTGTACTTGGGTTCAGCACTGACCTTGCAGCCAGCGGACAAATCACTGCGTGCCTGATGACACTGGAGTTTCACGACTCATGTTAAAGAGGAGTGGAAGATCCCGCAAATCAGGTTGGGCACAAGGGTGACCGGGCTCTGGTGCCTTGCTGTGTACAGCACCGGACATAAATATAGTTAATGTGCAACGTGTCTTTCTTGCATGGCCAGCCATAGGCTGAACCACGGTAGTGTGACTTTCCACCCCTACAACTGTACAACCTTTCTGGGAAATGCAGGGGTGTACGAGCTAACCTTTGCTTTCACTTATTTTTCTTTTTATTTTGCCCTATGACTTCCTGTTGCCGAACCAACATTATTTTTATACTATTTTTTTTTTTCATTTATTGCATGCATCTCACCACGTAAGTGGTTCGTCATTTCTGCATATTTTTTACGCCTTAGTNTTTTTTTTTTTCATTTATTGCATGCATCTCACCACGTAAGTGGTTCGTCATTTCTGCATATTTTTTACGCCTTAGTGGCCCCCGTCCCCCTCCCCCGGTGCCCGGAGTGTGGAAGTGTCGTACACTGTGAATGGAACGGGTTAAATGAGAATGTGCTAACCGCCTACGGGCGCGGTCCGCGATCTCCACTCGCTTCTCTGTGATGTACAGCATCCCACCGTTCAGCGTATCGTCGTGAAGAATATTTAACTGACTTGAGGCGTAGCGCCAGCCAGGGTTGCACGACCTCCTTCGCTCCTCTCGGAGAAGCCTGGGCCACCGTTTCCCGAGCCCACGACGCGAGTGCCCAACGCCGCCGACTAACAACCGCGCAGGGTTGTATGTGGTGTAGTGACAACCACTACTACTCGTCTCCCACCAAGTCAAACCAGGTTTGACTACCTGCTGGTGGGAGGGGGGCGGTGGGGTGGTGTTGCTGCCCGGATTATCGCACTTGGGAATCGTGCTTGACCACCAATGGCCATCAAGGCCTCACAAACAGCAGCAGTTGATGAATGGGACAATGTGCCTCAGGAAATGCATAATGATCGTGTTTTTGGTATACCACGTCGGATACAAGCGTGCCACGGGTATCGTGGAGGTCCTACTCGTTATTGACGTTTGTCGACGCATCTCTGAAGACCTTTGTTTTGATATTGAAACTGATGAGATTCCTTTGTTTACGCTGTTCTTCAGTTTATGCCTTTCGTGCGTTTCACACTGGGATGATGTAAACGAGTATTGTGTTCCCCCCTCCCCACGTTATGCGCTATTAGGAGTAGAACATGAAATGTAAAACTACTTTTATTCAATATAACATCCTTTATTCTGATATATGCTTAAGTTTTTGTGAGCAGACTATAATTGAAACCTTTGGTATATTCCGACAGATGGCGAGATGACGGCGAAAATGATACCAAACAACAAGCNGCAGACTATAATTGAAACCTTTGGTATATTCCGACAGATGGCGAGATGACGGCGAAAATGATACCAAACAACAAGATTTTAGAGTGAACATTACCAATTAAAATGCCTGCCATACACAAATCGTAACTAATTCAGTGTAGAGCCATCAGAACTTATATACATCTTCGCTTCTGCGTTGTAGACTTTTGTCTCCCTTTTATTCACAATGCTATTAAGGCTTTGATAGGACCAAAATAAATTTATAAGAGAAGCGAAAATATCTTAAGGTTCCCGCTTACCTCGCACTTGAACTGCGCTGCGCTGTTTGGAATACACGTTTTCCCACGAAACTATTAAACTTGCGTCCAATGTGCTGATCTACGAAAGGAACACACACTTCAGNTCAGCCCTCACGTTGAAAACGCCATTTCATAGTACTCCAAAACGGCTAAAAACGGCTTTAACAATGCGCTGTATCCCCCCCCCAAAAAAAAACGCATAAGATGCACACAAAACTACTCAAGGTCCCTGCACTGAATCTTCCTACAGACTTTCAACCAATAAAATAATAGGGTCGCCGCTGAAAGTCCCATAGGTACACGCAGAACGACTAGAACACTGCACGCGAGTCCAGAGCCTTGCGCTTAGCGGCAACGGCGCACTTGGTGCGCGAGGAAGTGTCGCCCTTATCGCTCCCACGCTTCTCGGCCTCAGACGCGGAAAATAACTCCGGGTAGGCGGGGAGCCTTAAGGCTGTCGCCTGATTTGAAAGCAGTAAAACTTTGATGTAGGGAAATACATGATAGTGAAATTCGCTTTTGTAAGTCAATTTTGAAGATATAATCTTGAAACGAAACCGAAGTGCGTGAAATCAAGCTCTGTATCGAAGCAAACGTAACAATTTTATTTTCAGTAATTTTGTATTTATTTATTAGGTTTTCTTGTCATTCCAGGAAACAGGCTGTACATTAATACAAACGGCTTCGATAGGAAAGAAGTGCGTATTTTTATGCAGAAAATAGTCCCTGTAATATATATCTGTCTTTAACAGGAGCGCGAAAAAACCTAATTTCACTAACTTGCATTCCCCTAAACCAAATTCCCACAGCTTCCAACCCAGGCAACGGCTTTAAGAAGGACGCCTAAAGACTTTTTTTCCCTTGCTGAGTTGGAGATACTGTTTCGCTACTGCAGATGGTAGCGTGTCTCCGGCGAGCTCTGGCGGCGAGAAGGCAAACCCGGCTACAAGTCGCCTGCAGGTCGAGAGGAGGCGCGTGGGGTCGCGTCCTCGGCCAAGCCGGCTCCAGCACGCAGCATCCACACGCCGCGGCAGGTGGATTGAGAGCTGGCGCCCATTACGACCGCCGCGCCTGATGTTTATAGTCCTTATACTGCGCCGTTAAGCCGCCTTACCACTGGTGCGTGCCCGCACGGGCGAGTGACGCCACGTGCCCCTGGCGACTCCGGGCACCTCTCCCCACTCTCCGACGCTGATAGCGGGGAAATACCCATATTATTTATATTGGTTATTTATAAAAGTATTGTTTTACGAAACGACATACTGAAAGGAAAATACCCATATTATTTATATTGACTGTTTATAAAAGAATTGTTTTACGAAACGACATACTGAAAGGAAAATACCCATATTATTTATATTGGCTATTTATAAAAGAATTGTTTTACGAAACGACATACTGAAAGGAAAATACCCATATAATTTATATTGGCTATTTATAAAAGTATTGTTTTACGAAAAGACATACTGAAAGGAAAATACCCATATCATTTATATTGGCTGTTTATAAAAGTATCGTTTTACAAAACGATATACTGAAAGGAAAATATTGATTTTCGGTATCCTTGCACATGAAAGGGTAACTTTGCACCACTCAAAATTTTCATTTTGGTGCAATTTGGCAAGAAAACAGAGGAATAAAGCTAGATATTTTAAATTTAGAATGTTACCTACCCCAGTAATGGTTGCTTCCCCTTCACCAAATTGCACCTAAACATACATATTGAGTGTCGCAATGTTACCCCAGCAGGTGCAAAGTGTTAAAGGACTTGCCAAATATAAGATTGCTTGGAATATAATACCGTATATTGATGACACCAGGCATTGCAGAAAGATGTGGCACTGGTTTTTGGTGCATGTTGCCAAAGTAAACATAGTTAATTTTTTTTTCTAAACAGAGTTTATTAAAACAGCATTTTAAAAACATTTATTTCCGATACCTGGAAAAATATATATAATAAAAAAAAAATTTTGTTGAAAAATATCGACGATTTATATCAATATATTGTGGTTATGATATCGTCATTTCAACATATCGATATTTTTTCAACATCCCTAGTTTATTTCCCACTCCGCACCTGTTGCTGGTCGGCCTCTTTGATCTCAAGTGCACGGACATTGAGGATCGTCTCGAGTCGGATCTCCCTGGACATGCTTGACAGGCACATATACAGGATTTTCCACAGCCCGCTGTTCGACACGCGCCCTAAGTATGGCGTCAGGTATGAAGTGGTGCTAGCCGAACACGAGACAGAGGAAAGGATGCTTTACGGCAGCGACGCGACGCTCGTGGCCGCCCCCTCCCCTTTCCTCTACCCAATCCACGTCTTAACCATTTCAGCAATGGCTGTCTTACTGACAGAGTAGTTAGAAATACTGAGGTGAAACAGCAACTTATTCCGCGAACACCACACNTAAGTATGACGTCAGGTATGAAGTGGTGCTAGCCGAACACGAGACAGAGGAAAGGATGCTTTACGGCAGCGACGCGACGCTCGTGGCCGCCCCCTCCCCTTTCCTCTACCCAATCCACGTCTTAACCATTTCAGCAATGGCTGTCTTACTGACAGAGTAGTTAGAAATACTGAGGTGAAACAGCAACTTATTCCGCGAACACCACACTGAGAGAGAGATTTGTCTGAGCCAACAAATTATTTGATTTTATAGGGTCAAAAATTTATTTAGTTACCCCAACCAAATATTTTGTTGAATGAATAAGGCTTAAAAGCAAAAAAATAAATGTTGTTCATCTTACAAAATACACGCTTGTATTAACCAAACATATATGCTAATAATTGTATAAACACCCTAATAAACAAATTCAACAAGGAACTAAAAACTAAAGCTTGAAACTTGAAATATTGGTTTGCGCAGGTTGTCCATTATTACAAATGTGAGTATTATAAAACATGCCTACTTGATGTAGGTTGCTAGGGCGTAGTGCTCAGGCGCAAACCATATACGTTCGAATATCTGTCGCGTTTCCAACTTTCTTTTATATTTAACGAAACGGTTTAATGTACGTAGAGATGAAAATCTTAAGTGCCCCAACCAAGTCTTTGTTTGGGGCAACCAAATACGAACAACAAAATAATTTCTTTTCAACAAAATATTTCTTTGCCCCTTTAAAAACAATTAATGTGGTTGGGCCAAACAGACTTGGTTTGATTCAACAAAACTTTTCCTCAGTGCAGCCGCATACTCCAGCAAAATGGCTTCCGTAGATAGGTAATGGTCCTTCCAGGACAAGGGCTAAGTAAGGGCTCTGGCGCCGTCCGCAATCTTGGAATCCACCATTTTGTGTCCTTGACATTTGTCGGCCATCTTGTTTCCAGTTGTCATCTTGTTTCCGTCCGCCATCTTGTTTCCGTCCGTTATATTGTTTTCGCTCCCTATCTTGTTTCTGTCGGCCATCTTGTTTCTGGCTATTTGGTTTCTGGACGCCATTTTGAGAGAAATTTTGAGAGAAAAAAGGGTAACAAGGGAAATTAAAAATTGCGTCGGCTGGCTTCTAGCTCCTACGCCAGACGCTGTTGCCCCAGACTCATCATAATCATATTACTTTCATGCTTCTCGTTTATACAATTACGTAGTTCATGAAGTTTTCTTAAAGCAGCTTGATTTCCAAAATAATAAAATTGAAGGAATGGTAACATAACATTTCTTCGCAAGAAACAACCGTCTTATAAATCATAACTTTTATGGTAAGAATTTTCTAATTCCGGTTCATTCAGTTTAAACATCACAATAAATGTCAAAGCCTAGTGATGTAATTATCTCCGCGGCCTGCAGAGATATCTAGTGGCAAATCCGGTACTGCAAGCACGTAATTTACCCTTCAGCAAAATGGCAATTAGCCAGTTATTATTGCAGAAAGTGTTGGCTGATACATTGTGGTACGAATTATCGATGGCCACGTAAATGTTGAAAATCAATATTGCGTATTTTATAGCGTCCGCGGGAAGATGCCGGTAGAGCAGCTCATTACACCTGAGATAAACCACACCGGGATGACCATATTTTTGCTACGTGTTACACCTCTTCCCGAGATGTAAACCGGTGCCCGTCCCACCATACAGGTTTGAATCACCTCGTATCACGCCTGACTGCAGACCACTCTGTAACTCTGTTTGCGTTCATTGCTGACGTCACCAGCCCATAAGCGTGTGCGNATCACGCCTGACTGCAGACCACTCTGTAACTCTGTTTGCGTTCATTGCTGACGTCACCAGCCCATAAGCGTGTGCAGCATTCAGCAGTAGGATGTGCCAATCGCAAAATCAAGATCCACTTTTACGCTATTAAAACTGCAAAGTAAGAACATATTTAACGTATTCTTTATAAATTGTCTATGCTACTTTAAATATATTTTTAATTTAGTGGTCGTTTCAAACACGCAGACTGTCCGTTGAAAACATGAAATTGGCANATCACGCCTGACTGCAGACCACTCTGTAACTCTGTTTGCGTTCATTGCTGACGTCACCAGCCCATAAGCGTGTGCGGCATTCAGCAGTAGGATGTGCCAGTCGCAAAATCAAGTTCCACTTTTACGCTATTAAAACTGCAGAGTAAGAACATATTTAACGTATTCTTTATAAATTGTCTATGCTACTTTAAATATATTTTTAATTTAGTGGTCGTTTCAAACACGCAGACTGTCCGTTGAAAACATGAAATTGGCAAGATAAATTTTTTATCTTTCTTATGACATGATGCAATTGAGGGGGGGGGGGTTCTGCAGCACCCCCTGCACCTCTCTTGCGCACGCCTATGCATGAGCCGATCTTAAAAAAATAGATTGGAAACTTTCCAGGAAAATAATAATAGTTGATATTTTTTCCATGCCTTTTTTTACAAATAAAAGGAATAAAACACGTCATTTAATTAAAAAAAGGTACCATTAATTGAAAGGAAACGGTCCAGACACTTTCATAAAAAATATTATTACACTAAAATGTTTTTTTTTTCACGGTAATTGTTAACACCTTTTAGTAAAATAAGAAAAAATTCGCATGACAAAAATTGTTATTTTTTATTCACATGTGATGGAGAAATATTATATTTTTCTGAATTGAGAGATAAAAGCTGGTGTGAAATGTAGTTTTAGTTGATAAATCGAAGCACAGCCTCAGGTGAAAATAAGGCACTTGCTTCGAACGCGCTTCTGTGAATTAGTTATTTTCTAGCAGGGGAAAATCCCATGCAAGTAAATGGAATATTAACTTTTTGTATAATAAAGTTAAATTTAAAAATACCCTGTGGTATTAGTACTGTTAATTTAATTATCACCAATATTCTTTGACGAATAGTAACTTAAACCACAACTCTAAAATCGCGTTAAAGGATTCCACCGCGAAAAACAAAAAAAAATATTAATTTAAGTTATTTGCAAAAAATTTTTATTTAAATAATTATACAAGTTTTTCCTAAAATATTTCTTATTAATAACTTGAACATTCCCGCTATCCTAAGAGCAACTTGACGAATTATTTATTCCTGGAACTGGTAAAAATAATAATTTTTTGTAACAGATTACCCAGTTGTTTTCGTGAGGTACAAAGCAAAGTTTGTGTAGAATTCCGTTAGTGGCTTTATTAGTGCTTTGAAGTCAGTACCTTTCTAAGTCTTTTAATAATTCCTTCGACATAAAAATCATACGAGTGAAGATAACCGCGTATATTTAAATTTTTACACGGGAACAAAAAGTAATCCGTTTTTCAGTCTCGTACTATTTTCTTATTTCATTTTTTTTAATAATATTTTTGTATTGTAACTATTTGATAAAGTTGTATTTTGCAGATTTTCTCTACCTTAAAATCAATTTTAATTTCTTAGCATTATACCTTCCGTAAGGAATATAAGTCCTACCAGCTGTCCAACATGGCGCCTCGTTTTGTTTCTTCCGCCCGTCTTCCCACTTGCCGTTGAGACAGTGCTGAGGAGATTCACACGTCGTAAGGTAATTTTACCATCCATTTATAGGATTTTCCACTGCTATGTACCTGAATTTTACTCCACAGTGCGGTAATTCTCTCTTACAGGTAAAGAAAAACGTGTTCCCGAAACAAGTTTCCGAATATTACCTTACAATTGTCAAGTAATTTTCCCAATTTATTTTTACAGAGAATAAATGGGATCTGAACAAAAGTGTTATGGAATACAACTGATCATGAAATATTTTCACGAAACTAGCGTGTCACTAACCATTCCATCCTAATAATTTTTCAAATGAACACGGTGTGATTTAAAACCTGTCACATCTGCCGCGACACATTAATTGGTACGCAGTCAACACGCGTCTCCATTGTATAACGTATGATAATATGGTATTTATGCCCACTAGTTATTTTTTATTTTCTTTCCACTGCACATTTATTCTTAATATTTACTATTTGCATGACAGTCTATTGGCAGAATTATTTGTTATTTAGTTACTCTATGTCCTTGCAATGTTTTGCAAATGTTTGTTTATTTCGTTGTCTACACCTTTAATTGCAGTATTAGTGTTGAGTATGACTGTATGTTGAAATATTTTCAGAATTGTTAAATCAACTTAATGTTTTAATGCAGAATTTCAAGATAGCAGTGTTAAACCGATTGTTAAAATAAATATATTAAAATGTAAACATTGGTCAATAGTTGGCAGCATAGTACAATATGTAATATTTGGTAAGGGAATTTTTCGAAAATTCAAACTGGACTGTCCTGAAAAATTATCTCTGTTCTTGGAACTTTTAAGTCGGCATATTGGATCCTGAAACTCATCGAATATATTGAATTTTTTGTATTTATTGTGGATTTTATAGTCAAGATTTGTTCAGGACATTATTTTAGCACATCGGTGTGAGCGTGGCGCAAGAGAAGAATGCCCTGGCAACCAAGTAACAGAAAAGGGCTCTCTGAATTGCTACATGTTCTGTATGATGGCAATTAAATTGCTATCGTGAACTATTAGAACCTTCTTGCTCCAGAATAAGCACAGTTATAGATAAGTAAAGATTGTAATAAGTTGCAGATGGCAGCATTTCGATCTTATATAATTCCTCTAATTTAGTCCTCAAGAATTCTGCATAATCCTTTCTCTATAGCTTTCCTTCTAAAATTTGCCCAAACTTCCTTCAGAAGTAGAGATATAACGCATCTACCTAAATCCTACTAATATTATAAATGCGAAAGTCTCTCTGTGTGTGTGTGTGTGTGTGTATGTATGGTTGTTACCACTCGGATCCATAACGGCTGAATGGATTTTGATGAAATTTGGTATGTAGGTACTTTAGGTCCTGAAATTGGACATAGGATACTTTTTATTCCGGAAAATGGTACGGTTCCTGTGGAATAACAACAAAACCTAATTCTGCAACGGCTGGGAACGTGATCGAAATATTTTTTTCTTCTGGTGTCAGAGTTTATCAGGCCATCCAAGGACCTCTGAAGTGGCTTGACGTCTGCTATCAATTGATAACAACCGGGACCGAATATTTAACGTGCCCTCCGAAGCCCGGAAGCGCTCAGATGTTATGCCACTAAACGGTCACCCATCCAAATGTGTGCAGCTCAGAACGTTGCTTAACTTTTTTGATCAATTAAGATCCCTCAGCCAAGCGCAAAAAGTAGTACCTAGGTACACTTATTTCTAAAGCTACAACTTGATGAAGCTCACGTTTTGATTTTCATACATCGACGCTGGAAAGCGGAAATGTGGTAACTACGCGATAGTTGCACAAATAAACTCCAAAAACAATACCTTACTTCTTGGCTATCGCGTAAAAAATATTTCCCTCCTTTTGGGCTGCCGTAATCAGTTAAAAACCTAGGCTAACATAGTATAATTTTATAGTTCTGTTTTCACATTTCACATAAATGAATTGTCTTTTCCCAATTTATTAGTTAGTGTATCACTGTAAAACTCAATTGTTCCCGGGCGAAGCTGGGCCGGTTCGCTAGTATTTTATAAATCTGAGATGCCGCGGCAAGAAAAGGTATTTACTGATAAATGAAGTAGACCATGGTGAGATATTTTGGTTTATTGGATATTGAATAATATTTCCCTTAGTGCGAAAATACAACCTGAAGCTACCAAATGTAAATTATAATTGTAATTATATTCTGAGTTATGCGTTTGAATTTGAGCTGCATGTATTCTTATATCTGAACATTGATTGCTTGTGTTTCTTCACAAAAATTTCTATCGCAACAATTAAACGCTCCTCAATGATAGAACTGCTTTATTGGTTGATAGTTTGCTCAGCAGTGGTATATTTTTCAGTAAACTTATAGTGTTGATTATTACTGATCTTTTGTTAATGTGGTCATTCTACTACGATTAATTCTACTATTATTTTCACTCCAATATATACAAATTACGTACNATCTTTTGTTAATGTGGTCATTCTACTACGATTAATTCTACTATTATTTTCACTCCAATATATACAAATTACGTATATGACAACTTGGTTCGTTAACAACTACTCACTAGTAATAACCCATACCCCAATACGCAACACACGTAATTTTCTTTTCAGTGGCGCCATCAAAATGGGGCATTGNCACTAGTAATAACCCATACCCCAATACGCAACACACGTAATTTTCTTTTCAGTGGCGCCATCAAAATGGGGCATTGCAAATACTGTAGATGTTCGTTTCAACTGGCCGACGACCAGCCAATAGCAATGTTGCGGAGTACAGTAGGCGTGACTGGTGTAGCCAGGACCAATAGCAAGAAGGCGAGTGGAAATACAGAGACCGAGACAACTGGTATCGCTGTAGTGGAGAATATATGCAGTTCCCTTCTACTTTGTCTTCCNGTGGAAATACAGAGACCGAGACAACTGGTATCGCTGTAGTGGAGAATATATGCAGTTCCCTTCTACTTTGTCTTCCGCGCCAGGAAATTCGTGGCCGTCCTTGAGGGTTTCAAATCACAACACCGTCCAACAGAAAACCAAGACTACGAACCTCGCAATTGATTAAAGAGAAAAGACAAGGACCATCGTCAAAGAGGTCGTCTTGGACCTCTTCTGATTCACCACTTTTCCCGTTGAACACCCGTTCGTGCAACTCAAGCTTGTGCAAATAAATAGTCTCCGGGTTCGAGTCTGACCTTGGGTGGGGCGGAAGGATACAGGAGTTTCCCCTCTCCTCNGTGGAAATACAGAGACCGAGACAACTGGTATCGCTGTAGTGGAGAATATATGCAGTTCCCTTCTACTTTGTCTTCAGCGCCAGGAAATTCGTGGCCGTCCTTGAGGGTTTCAAATCACAACACCGTCCAACAGAAAACCAAGACTACGAACCTCGCAATTGATTAAAGAGAATTCTGTTCCTGGTAGCAGTTTCTCCAGCAGAACCTGGAGAACTGATTCACCACTTTTCCCGTTGAACACCCGTTCATGCAACTCAAGAGTGTGCAAATAAATAGTCTCCGGGTTCGAGTCTGACCTTGGGTGGGGCGGAAGGATACAGGAGTTTCCCCTCTCCTCNTGTGCAAATAAATAGTCTCCGGGTTCGAGTCTGACCTTGGGTGGGGCGGAAGGATACAGGAGTTTCCCCTCTCCTCCTCGTGGCAAGTCTTCAGATCCGTTCCAATGTAATCATTCAATGAACCTTAATATCGAGACTGCAAGGAATTTTCGTCTCACTCTGTTTGGTGGTTAGAGCTGCACTAACGCTAAAGATACGAAGGAGCGACTTCTTTCTGCGGCGCTGATTTCTAAGTAGCTGTCCTAGCACTTGGCATAGGCATGGTTACTTCCAACTTTTTTGAAACCCTGCTGATGTTCTAATGTCGGGCTATTCATCTGCCTCACGCAAACAAAAATTAACTAAGTCTAGAAATGTACACCAAGGTGACGACTCACAGGATTTGTGCACTCAGTTAACTAATATTTGGCATGAGAACTATTTATTAATAAGTATTTCCAACACACCTTTTTCCTGTTTACATTCATATTATTTATGAACGAAATAATATTGTTTATAGATAAAATATAACTAAAAATTCAATTTACCTAAAAATAAGAAACCTTTAACGTTAACAGAAGTATAAAACGCTTGTGATAGTTAGGGAAAAACCGAAAATGTCTTGCATGGGGTGATTTATCGAAGTTTGGTTCAAAAAATGTGGTGATTCTCTGAATATACTACACGTTTAGTTCGCACGTTAGTATGCTAGAAGCAGTCTGTTCCAACTGAAGTCTTAAAGATATGGAACGAGATTTGTTGATAACCGAAATTAAACAACAGTAGTAAAACGTCTGTGGGACCTTGACGTTGCTCACTGTAGTGACGTCACCGCCTAGCCAGCAGACCGGTTATGAGATTCTTAGAAAGCCGTTTAATCCCGGGAGAGGACATTACTGCTAATCACCGCACGAGCTGTAGAGAAGTCGCCTAACTGGCGTTTGAAATGCGTCGCTGTCAGCTTGAAATATGTGTTTTTTGACGAAACTATTGAACCTCCAAAAGGGAGCACTTTCCAATCGATGACGGAATGGCACTTTTNAAATATGTGTTTTTTGACGAAACTATTGAACCTCCAAAAGGGAGCACTTTCCAATCGATGACGGAATGGCACTTTCAAGACAGATTGGAAGCATTGTTTTAATGCCCTCCAACATTGCTAAAAACTGTTTTTTTGCAGACTGCTGTTTCTCAAAATGGACTTACCATTTACACGTGAAACTGAGGTAGAGAAAGAGTTGAGCCCAATAAAGTATATGTTTACCGCTTAAATTTCCGAAGTTCTCCGATCACCACGAAATCACTGTGCGCTATTTCAATGTCTTGCGCGTAGAGGCGATACTATTCTTCATACGCGCGACTGCGTCGCCCTTATTTTTGCATCTTACAATCACATTCCTCACTAGGCGACCACCTTAAGGCCCCCGTCTACCTGCCGCTTGAACTGCGCTGCAGTGTGTTCGAAGTACACGTTTCTCCACGAAACATTTCAACGTGCGTCCAACGTGCTGATCTACGAAAAGAACACACACTTCAGACGAAGGCTGTTGAGGGCTTTCAAAATGACACGCCACCACTTCAGAATACTCCAAACCGGCTACAAACTGCTTTTCAAAGCGCTGTATCTCAAAATATACGCATCAGATACATACACGACTACTCAAGGGCTCTGCACTGAACCTTTCTAGAGACTTTCCACTAATAAGGCAATAGGGTCACCGCTGAAAGTCCCATAGGTACACGCAATGCGACGNAACCTTTCTAGAGACTTTCCACTAATAAGGCAATAGGGTCACCGCTGAAAGTCCCATAGGTACACGCAATGCGACGAGAACACTGCACGCCAGTTCAGAGCCTTGCGCTTAGCGTCGATGGCGCAGTTTACACGCGTGTGAGTGTCGTCCCAATAGCTTCCGCGCTTTTCAGCCCGAAACGCAAGAAGAAATCTGCAGGCAGGCGGGAGCCTTAAGCGACCCCTGACAACGCTGTTTCTTCGCTAGTCGTAAAAACAGCCTCTTGAATATACGACTGATACGACCTCGTAATTTTTTTAAATCCTTTCATTATCCCCCAGTTCGAAGAAGTGGATTTTAGGAGCCAATGAACACTTTGCAGTGCGCCGAGGGGCAAAGAGCTGGCTTCTAATTCACGAGTGTCAATAACGAAGCAGTTTTCGGTTCTCTACTGAACAAACACGGGCTTTCTGGGGGGATTTAACGACTTTAAATTCAGTGGAAACACTTGTGAGTTTATTTCCTTTTTTGTTATTTAACAGTGAAGTTTATGTCAGTTTTATGGCGAGTCTCGGTGGCAAGCAGCCGAAACATAAAACTTCAAGCTTAGTTTGCCGCACCTTCCATAGTTTTATCGTTCCAATAACAACTTATTTTTCTTCCCTGGGCTGGTCATCAATAAATATCTGTAGATAAATTTCAGTCCTTTTAAAAAGTTTCAAATGATTTAGTGTTTTTGCGCATGGTATCGCATTAGGGTTTGTAGCTCGACGTAACTTCGAGGAGCATGTCTATGCTGCAAGCCTCATGACATGCCTTTATTTATCTTTGTAATAATTTTACATTACTGGTTGGACGATGAAGGGTTCAAGTGACGTGAAGGGCCTAAGGGATACATCATGAAATAAATTTACGAGAGTGTAACTGTTTTGAGATACTTCCTCCACTTGTTGATTGAAACTTCGTCTTCGTCTAACACAGCAGACATCTATAGAAACGTAAGGAAACATCACGAGGAACTACATAAGAGCAGAGGCTCTTAAGGGTGAGCTTCCTTCGCCATTAAGGAAACTTCCGAAAGTACCCCTATACACACCAAGCTATTGACCTCAAACTGCAGTTCACACTATGAACTCATAATTACGCCACGACATTAATTCTGCCAAAATGTTGCAAAATCAATATTGTGACGTAAATACAAGTTGGTAGTTAAGTCTTTATATCTGCACTGTTGTTTCAGCTCAGTAGCCAGTTGGATATGGAGGTATTTTGGGAATTTTCTTTCTTTAAATAAATTTAGAAAAACCATGAATTAATTACAGCTGGGGAAGGTAATCTAGTAATTATGCTGTTATCAGTCGAATGCCACTAAGACGTTGTTGAGTATGCGGTTTTTAGACGTAAGTTAAGGTTATCCTNAGTCGAATGCCACTAAGACGTTGTTGAGTATGCGGTTTTTAGACGTAAGTTAAGGTTATCCTAAATACATCAAAGTATCTTGTTTTCAGGACCTGCTGCCACGGAGTGTAAATGGGGAATCAATGTGTAGGAAATTCCTTCTCAGTGCATCAGCTTTAAAGATGGCTGTTTCAGACATGAAATAATGTTGTTTACTAGGGACTGCGCTTAATAAGAAGTATCCATTTGCGGACTGCACACTGCACTTTGAAGTTGTTGGAAACTTCTTATCTTAAATCGTAGGTTAATCAACAAGAAATAGTTCAGTGGCTACTACTTTTACTTAGGACTTCTAATAAGGCGTAAGTATACTGAAGTACTCATCACTATTATATGGCAACGTCGCCTGTTTTTCACGAAAAGATTTCAGGACAAGTTTTGTTCCAAAACACTTCAATTCAGAATCAATTTCGTGATTGGGTCATTAACCCGTCTTACATTTCTGTCCGCCAATCACGTATGGTCAGTAGCCGAAAAAAATTAATTCCGATTGGGTCACTCATGTATTAGACTGTCTTCCCACAAATACTGGCAGCTAATAGCCAAAGGAAAGGTGCAAGTTTGAGCGTAGAATATTGAACTCTAGCCAAGGCCTAAATCTTTCCGCGGAAAACAGGTGACCCTAACCATAGATAATGAGGTCAGGGTTTATTTTACAGACATTTTATTTAAATATTGCCATCAAAAGTGTTCATTCTTGTTCAGTCCCCGTGTAAATATTTTACGTACTTAAATACAAATCTGTGAAGATACCCAATATTCAAAGTGAATCCGGTATTCCAACTCGGGACCTCGTGAAGCAAAGGCCACCAGACCTAGGCCACGGAGAGTGCCTAATAAAGTTGAGATTTGGGTTTGGCTTCTATTATGCATAATGGTCAGGAATGAAACTGTGGAGACACACGAGTTACGTGACCCTTTCATTCCTAAAGAAAGAATTCGTAAAATGATTTTCATCCCATTGACACCACATATTTCCAACGCGCCGCCACCAAACCCTTATACGCCGCCGAATGGCCTTGGTGTCGTGAGACCGGGAGCCTAGACTCCCATACCTCACAGGGTGTTCGTAAAACGAATGCAACCCGACGCATACTCAAATCATTAAGTCGGCGGTGGGGCGCCGTTTATCTGTATTTTGTTGGGCACTGAACCCGTTTTAAGGCTGTTTGTTTGGGTTGCCTATTTTAAAAGTAAAATTACGAGTGTTTTTGTTCGGTGGGGGAGTGAAACTCCCCTCCAGCTTCCTGACTGGTGTGAATGCCAACGTCGTGATGTCCGTCTGACATGTTGATCTGTTCGATGCAAGTGTGCTGATTAATCTCGCATGTATTGTGTGCGTGAGTCCCTAGTCTACCGAGGCAGCCCACGGGGCACGTTTCATCGTGTGGTCGTAAAGTCATATTGGAGAGAATTTTTTTCCATATATATATATATATATATATTCATGCACTGAAAGCGCTTAATCATTAAAGTTTTTTACAAATATATATGTAATAAATTAATAATTTAAATTTGAAAAATATTTGTAACAATATTTACTAAGGACTTAAAAGGTGGCAGTCTAGATGTCATTTTCACGAGACCAACTTCATAGCAACAGCTTTTGCCACTGTAGGAACACCGACAGAATTGTGACTATAGATACGCAATTCATTTAAAAATAAATTTCAGTTATTCCAAACTGCTTTTTATTTGGTTACAAAATTATATTTGTACTTGCAAAACATTCCAGTGAAGTTCTGATATGACTGTAGTACAATTATTCTTATATTCCAATGAGTGCCTGCTTTACGAGAGGAGAGCATAGACACCGAGTACTTCAGTATACAGAGGTGAAACAGCCACTTACACAGCGAACTCCATCAGCACACGCCAGAAAAATGGCGTCAATGGCCAGCAAAATGTTTGAATGCAGTTCGCCAATCAGCGCCTGGTAACCTACTCGCCAGCTGGCAGCCCAGCCAATAGGGAAACTTCCGCGGCACGCAGAAGCCGTTCCCAGAGCCTGGCTCAGCCAATAAGGGATGGGCACGACTACATCACAGGAACCTCCACACCGTTTCATCTCTGTGTGCTGCTGTGTTACAAGACACCTGAAGGGCGTACCCGAGCCCGTGACGGATGGAGGTCTCCAGAAAGATAAAATAACTAAACTGGATTTTTTAAAAAAATTTCACACCGCTGTTGCTTACAACATTTAACTAGTTATCTATCCATTAAACTAGCCATCTCACTATCGCTCTTGTTGT
Source organism: Clitarchus hookeri (assembly GCA_002778355.1). Lineage (NCBI taxonomy): Eukaryota > Metazoa > Arthropoda > Insecta > Phasmatodea > Phasmatidae > Clitarchus > Clitarchus hookeri. The sequence goes on from NQII01000654.1 coordinate 455,758, forward strand.
TATCAGTGAGCGCAATATTTAACGCATATCTCGAATATAATTAAAATCCTTCTCAATATCTATGTTTTGTTATAGTCAATTAAGTCACACTCAACATTTACACATGTTCAGTCTGGCTGTTGCCATCGTTTGAAATGTCTTACACTCACGCATACAGTTCAGTAGTCCCACCTGCTAGTCTCTCTCTCTCTCTCTCTCTCTCTCTCTCTCTACTGTACCGATGCTCGCAGTCACAGGTTTTTCTCCCGCTGGTCACTTCCATCGCCACTCGTTGCTCTACTGGCTCTTCGTCTATCGCTTAACGTCGCACGATAGCCCAAACTCCCGGCTCTCACAAACTGTCTGCTCGGAGGCCCGTCGCGGGTTGAATACTCTCGCCGACCAGATCTGGAAGGGTCCTCGCACGCCAAGTCTCGCTGAGAGAGGCGAGGGCAATGGAACAGGACATTCAGCTAACCGCACAAGTTCAATCCGCTCAAGGCCGGGAGCGCGCGAGCCGCGAAAGGCTTATCGCGGCTCATCTTTGACTTCTCGCGTTACTACTCGTTCCTTCTCCTTCGCTCGCTTGCGCACGTCTGGTCAAGGGAACAGTACTTAATATGCTCTGTGACATAGAGGAGCTTGTCACCTGGCGAAAGGTTTTTCGGCATTTTGCAGTGTATTGTAATAGCTTTAATTGGAAAACATTCTAAGTTGTCATTAGTTTTCTCTAAATTTGACTGGTGTATTTTTTCGTCTGCTAGTTAAATAAATGTATTTTGTATCATAGATGAAAACAGTTTATATAATATTATTTTTCTCTTGGTACGCTCCCTCTTCGGTCATCAATGTGGTTACCAGCTAAAAACATTTAACAGGATCTATTTTAACATAATTTTGTGGTAGAGACCCTATCATTTCTCGTTTTAAATCTGCATCACGCTAGACTCCACAGTCCTATACACATTCGACTATATTAACTTTTTCATTAGCTGCCCAAACAGGGAGAACTCATTCTCCTGTTTCACCCGGCCACAAGGATAGAAGATACCAGATTATTGATTGTTTAATATTGGTTCTGAGTCCTGCAGAACGTGTCGCATGAGCGGGGGTCCAAGGACACACGTGAAACTAAAGAAACGGCTATGCCAGCTACCTTGGTACCGAATTAAAACGCTGAATGATAGTGTGTCTGTTTTTTGGTGAACTACCCGGCCTTGCCTCCTTTCTCCCCCCATCCTTCCCAGAGTGCAATGCAACATATGGCGACATGCTGCACTGACCAGCTGTCGACCCTCACCACGAAATCCTCGACACCCTTCTCTGCATTTGAAGGTTGTTGTACGTTACAGCACGGACTGCCCCGAGTGTGTCAGCTAGAGACAGCGCCGCACAAATGGGTTCCCCCGTTTTGGCGACATATGGCAGCGGTGGAGACTGCTGCGAGAGAACGGTTTGAACGCTAACGAATAACGTTTCTAGGGCACTTGGAAGGGAGGGGAAAACGAAAGATCCCCGAGAATAAATCCGCCGACCAACCATCGTCCGGCACGATTCCCACGTGCGAAAATCCGGGAGCAAGCCCGCCGGGAATCGAACCCGGTTCTCCTTGGCGGGAGGCTAGTAGTCCGACCACTATTATTTGATTGATTTGATTTTATAGTTTCTTTATTAACCATGACAATTTATAAAGGTGCGAATACAACATAGGAACAGGACTACAATACAAATCCACGTGTACCAACGAAGAATATCGTTCTTGCACAGAGCCGGATGGTAAGTGAACCAATGAACTGGAAAAAAAGAAAGAAACCGGTAAATACAAAGAACCAGGGGAAAATAACCAAAACCGACCACTAGATCACCGGGGCCCACTTCGATGAATGAAGTCCTCCGACGCAAGAGGGGAAGTGCAGATAAACCCGGCAGGTTGCAGACGGCACGACAGCCGGGGCAGACGTGGAATGTCCGGCACGCAGACTGGTGGCGGTGTCTGGTACCTGTGCTGCCTTGGACAGGTGTGCTACTTCAGTTTCTCGCCGCTTGTGCGTGTGGCCGGAGGAAGGTCAAGGTGAATGCTTCCCCCACATTGCACACGCGGGTCAGTTACCCCTTCCGCCACCACGCGACCACACAGTGGATAGGGCCGTGTTCGAATTGTAGACAAAATCTGGTACACATGCAACACTAGCACTAATATAGTGGTGGAAAATTCTAGTTGCCAAACTAAAAGCCTTGAGCTTCCCTATCAGAGTAGAATAAACCTTACCCGAAGATACACTCACCACTGGGCCTTAATTGCCAATGGGTACGGTCAGTGACTTTTCGCTTATAAATTGGGGCACACAGTAGACTTCAATACTATATACACACCTCAGCTGTTGTTATACCTCCACTGGCTGCTGGTGCCGTGTCCGTCTTTGACCAAGCCACTCAGGACTAAGTAACTCCGACACTGAACCTTCGTGATTCGTGCGCGAACGGTTAACACGGGCCAGAACATTTTTTAGCCAATAAAATAAGGTGGATGACCCTACAGTGCCTTGGACTGTATCTTATCTCAAAATCTTCTCGTGAAATATCACTGCCCCTACCCATGTCTTACCTGGGGTTCGAACCCAGAACCTCCCGCACTGGCGGCGCACCAACCGACTGCGCCACGGGTGGTCGTCTTATGAAACTCTAGTCCCATCCACCACAGCCCATATTTATTCTTTGCAGATAAGACTTGCTTGGCTGTTTTCATTCGTTTATTTGTGTCATGGGCCCCGCATATCTCACGATAATTGGGCAACCATTGCCGGGAGGGGGGCCACGGTGGTGTAGTGATCAGACTACTCGCCTCCCACCTAGGCGAACCGGGTTCGATTCCCGTCGATGCCACTTCCGGATTTTCGCATGTGGGAATAGTGCCGGACGATACCGCCGCTGGTCGGCGGGTTTTCTCGTGGATCTCCGGTTTACCCCGCCCCTGCATTCCGGTGCTGCTCCATACTCACTTCACCCTCATTGCCTCTCAAGACTTCGATGTTAAGTGCCGCCCTAATCTTTTCATTCACTCCATTGCCGGGTACGATTTTCAAACCGCTGAGACATGAAAAATTCCCGTTTTTATTCATTATCAGACTATACTTCACAATACTGTGTGTACTGGAGCCGGCATCGTTTTTCCATTGGCTGTTGCATATATGTGTTAAGCCACACTCTTTATTGCTGAACTGCACATGATTGGGGCACACAATTGTGAAGCGTTCATTTATTGGCACAGAGTCGCCCATGGCGTGTCAGATAAACTAAGTTACAATGACAAACGTATTGCAAAGGTACACGTGTTTGAAGTTTTACGTGTCCCCCAAATAATAACAGGAATTTTGCAGGTCTCTAACAACAAGAAGTTAAATTTCTCTGCCACTCAAAACAAAATTCGCGTGTGTGTAGTGTCGTTGTATCGTTAAAGATTGTCAGAATCTTAAAAGAAATTTACTTCGCATCATCAGCGATTAAAAAGAAAAGAATAATTATTTTATCAGTTGAAGTAATCAATATAGATTATGTTACATGCTACATATAAAAGGACATTTGATTGAGGGGTAATAAAACCAACTCGGCTTTCGATTGTCTGACAGCCAGCCGGTAATAAACTTCATTCTGTGTAGTAAGCTTGTCGAATGTGGTAGGAACGAATAATACGGTGGTAGGGGCAATGAAAGAGACCAACAAGAAGTGCCTCTCCTAATATTTAGGATATAAGTGACGCAAATATAGCCAAAGATATCAGGACAAGTTGTGTTCCAAAACACTTTAGTTCAAAATCACTTATGCGATTGGATAATTTGAACCGTTACGCATCCTATCTTCCTGCCCATCAATCACGGACGGTCAGTACCAAAGAATATTTAATTGTGATTGGCTCACTCATGTGACACACTGTCTACACACAAACTCGGCGGCCAGTCGTCAAAGTAAAGATGCAAGTGTGCACTTAGGATATTAGTCTAGCCAGAGCGTAAATCATCTCGCGAAAAACCTGTGGCCCTACCGATAACTGTGTTCAGAATGACGCATCTTTGGGAAACTTGCAGTGTTACGAAATAATGTATTGTAGATTATTTCGAATANCCCTCCTCGGCCTTCCAACCTGCCTGATCGATCAAACGGCGAACTGCTTATCTTTAGAGCCACCTGATTTTCGCAAAAAAAAATTTACTCTCAGGTTAGACTTAAATATCCTACACGCTCACTTGCCGCGTTCCTGGCCGCCTGTCTTTGTTTGAAGACAGTCTGTTACACGAGTAAGCCAATCAGAATTAAGCTTCTTCTAAACTGACCGTCCGTGATTCGCGGGTAGAAATATAAGACGGGCAACGATTCAAATGACCCAATAACGGAAATGGTTCTGAACTGAGGTGTTTTGGAAAACAACTCGCCGTGAAATATTTCCGCGAAAAAACAAGCACCCCTACGGTATCTTTCCTCGGCGATCTCAAACGGCATGTTTCGAGCGCAGGGGGCAGCTCGGGCAATAAAATTGTCGTCGAAACCGCGTGAAGACTTTAGGTTGGAGGGGTAGGGGGGAAGGTCAAGGGACATATTTTATGGGACGGGCGGCGTGTAGCATTTCTTTCGCTCTTTAATAGGAGGTCCGGGAGGTGATGACCCCGCGACAACTGGTCACTGAAGCAACCCGGGCCGCCCCTCCTCCTGCCGGGCTACAACCTTCCCACAGCTGGCAACACGGGAGACAGAATCAACAGGTGTGCACGCTCAAAACACGTCTTTTACTGCAACACGTCATTTGTTGCCGCAANGTGAAGACTTTAGGTTGGAGGGGTAGGGGGGAAGGTCAAGGGACATATTTTATGGGACGGGCGGCGTGTAGCATTCCTTTCGCTCTTTAATAGGAGGTCCGGGAGGTGATGACCCCGCGACAACTGGTCACTGAAGCAACCCGGGCCGCCCCTCCTCCTGCTGGGCTACAACCTTCCCACAGCTGGTAACACGGGAGACAGAATCAACAGGTGTGCACGCTCAAAACACGTCTTTTACTGCAACACGTCATTTGTTGCCGCAANAACACGGGAGACAGAATCAACAGGTGTGCACGCTCAAAACACGTCTTTTACTGCAACACGTCATTTGTTGCCGCAAAGAAATTTATACAGGCTGTTCAAAGTAACTTGACGTCATAGCCAGAAAATTATATTGGTCTTTCAAAAGCTATAAATAGAGACCTGAAAAATTCGCGAGTTCAATGACCTGAGGGCTAGACTCTACAGTCTTATTTACAAATACGCAGATATTAACTGCATATTGGTTGTCTGTTGTCTCAGTGGAAGGCGACGATTGGGCCGGGGTAGAAATCCCGAGGTGTAGAAATCCCGCGTGGACCAACGGCTTAAGTTTTATAAACACACGTGTTTTGAATTCTAGCTTGTCTCGAAATGAATCCGCAAATTTTTGAGGTCTCTAGCTATAAAACATACACATTGGGTTTATTAGTCACGTGACCATTTTTATAACAGCTAGCGAATTTATACAAATAAGCTGAAAATACTTTTTTAAGCACGGCATTAAAAAGTGGTTACTTTTCCGTGAGAAACCTATATTTAAATATGAACCACTGCAAGGTAGGTATACCACAAATAGAATTCTTGTTTCATCGATATAATAAGAGCAGTTATAAAATTGCATTATCGTTACAAGAATTCAGCAGTATCCTTTCTTGTGAAGTTAGTCGCTGTATTTTGATGGTTAAACAAATTTTTTGATTATTTAAGGAATTGGTTATTGATTATGTAGCATTAAGTGAGGCTCATAACGCACTGAAAACTGCAATGTATGAAATAAAGGTTTTAACATTACCCTTCCCTTTGGTATACAGCAAGGTTTATTTACTGAAATCAGAATAAGTTAAAATAAGTTTATTCATTCCTATAAAAAAAAGTTAATAGTAATAGGTACAGACATGCAAAATTCGCGTTATTATTTCGTGACATGTTAAATTTAGAACACTTTAACCCTTGTCTTACTTCGGGCATTGGGCCATACTTTATTTTGCACTCCCCGGGTAACTCTGCACCAATAAATTAACACTCCTCAATCGTGTGCTCCAATCACATGCAGTTCAGTCAGAAAGGGTGGGGCTTCACACCGATGACGCAGCCAATGGTGAAATGCCGTCAGCTCGAGTACACACAGTACCATGAAATTTAGCCTGATGAGAAATAATAATGCGAATTTTGCACGTCTCTCGTAATAGGCAAAAAAATTAAGAAAAATAATTTATAAAAAATTAATTACAACAAACCTGATATTTTATTTATTTTCCCTTTGAATTAAGCAAGATCACAGAGTAACTAAGCACACAGATACATAGCGACGTGGTGGTTCNTTTATTTATTTTCCCTTTGAATTAAGCAAGATCACAGAGTAACTAAGCACACAGATACATAGCGACGTGGTGGTTGTGGGCGTACCTGTTCACTGGTTGACTCTGGACCGGTTCTTGTGTCTGATTGGCTACTGCGAGCTACGAAAGCTTCCCTATTTGCTGGGCTGGCGAGTAGGTGTTTCGACACGTTGCTTGCCTGTGACGTCANGGCTACTGCGAGCTACGAAAGCTTCCCTATTTGCTGGGCTGGCGAGTAGGTGTTTCGACACGTTGCTTGCCTGTGACGTCACGTTACTGGCGTGTGCTGCTGGAGTTCGCTCTTTCGCCTCTGTAATGTTAAATACTCTTTGGCAAGATTTTGTAAAAGTAAATAAAAAGGTCTCAAAAAGATTTTTTTTTTTTCGCTATACTGAAAGATTTCAACGAATTTATTTTCCAGTGTATCACGCTACTTAAAAACCGCGGGCGCAGGTGGACCCGGTGTGCGAACAGTATTTCACATCCTTCAAGAACAGTGGTGTTTAGAGCAGTGTTGTACCTACTAAACACACGTTCGTGCATCCTCATCATTTTATTTCCTATAAAAATGATTCGATATAAAGAACGTAGAGGTTTTGATTTTTCACGAAAAAAAAAATGAGTACATGGTAGACTTCAATACTTTAAATACCCAACAGCAGTTTTTCTATTGCCATTGACTGCCGTCTGCTTGAGAAGGCGTTTTCATATTTAACCGGGCCACTAAGAATACGGGATCATCGGCACGCCTCCTACNCTCATCATTTTATTTCCTATAAAAATGATTCGATATAAAGAACGTAGAGGTTTTGATTTTTCACGAAAAAAAAAAGAGTACATGGTAGAATTCAATACTTTAAATACCCAACAGCAGTTTTTCTATTGCCATTGGCTGCCGTCTGCTTGAGAAGGCGTTTTCATATTTAACCGGGCCACTAAGAATACGGGATCATCGGCACGCCTCCTACNCTGCCGTCTGCTTGAGAAGGCGTTTTCATATTTAACCGGGCCACTAAGAATACGGGATCATCGGCACGCCTCCTACGTGATTCCTGTGCTGACAGCTATCACGTATCAAAAGTAACTCAGCCAATCAAGATACGTAAACGACCCTCCAGCATTTTGCAATGTAACTTGTCGTGAAATATTTTCGTGAAAATTCACTATCCTCATAAATACGGGATCTTTAACAGCGTGCAGGGGCCACGGTGGCTGAGCTGTTAGATTACTCGCCTCCCATCAAGGCGAACTGGGTTCAATCCCCGGTGGGGTCGCCGCAGAATTTTTCGCACGTGGGGATCGTGGCGGACGATGCCGCTGGTCGGCGAGTTTTCGNTCCCCGGTGGGGTCGCCGCAGAATTTTTCGCACGTGGGGATCGTGGCGGACGATGCCGCTGGTCGGCGAGTTTTCTCAGGGATCTCCAGTTTCCCCCGCTCTTGCATTCACCTCGCCTCACCCTCATCGGGTCTCGAGACCTCGATGTCTCGATGTTAGGACCCGTCCAAACCTCTCCACATTCTACTTAATGGCAGCGGAGACTCGTGAGGCGAGGCGGCTGTAGTTGTTCACCGACAGCCGAGGATGACCTCTGACCCCGTGGCACAGCTCTGCGCTCGCAACTGTGTGGTAATGGGCNTCCCCGGTGGGGTCGCCGCAGAATTTTTCGCACGTGGGGATCGTGGCGGACGATGCCGCTGGTCGGCGAGTTTTCGCAGGCTCTTGCATTCACCTCGCCTCACCCTCATCGGGTCTCGAGACCTCGATGTCTCGATGTTAGGACCCGTCCAAACCTCTCCACATTCTACTTAATGGCAGCGGAGACTCGTGAGGCGAGGCGGCTGGAGTTGTTCACCGACAGCCGAGGATGACCTCTGACCCCGTGGCACAGCTCTGCGCTCGCAACTGTGTGGTAATGGGCGGCTTATGATCATCGTAAAGCACTATGTTCACACGTGCAGAGGCCCGCCTCTCCTGGCGGGGAGGTGTGAAACAACCTCCCCAGCGTGAGCCCATCCTTGGACGGGGGAGTCGCTATGCTCTCCCCAATCCGCACCTCTCACGATCAAAACCTAGGGACACCTGTTTTTTGCAGGGCCGCGGTGGCTGAGCGGTTAAACTGCTCACTACCCACGGAGGCGAACCGCGATCAATCCCCGGCCGGGTCACTCCGGATTTTCGCAAGCGGGAATCGTGCCGGACGATGCCGCTGATCGCCGGGTTTTCTCGGGATCTCCCGTTCCTATCTCCCTTGCATTCCGGAGCTGCTCCATTCTCACCTCATTTCAACATCATCGGCTGTCAAGATCTCGTTAAGAGCCGGCCAAATCTCTCTCAACTCAACTCAATCTGGTTTTCGCGAAAAGATTTCTTCACGTACTAAGTTTTCAATACCCTACGGGCATACCAGCAGTATTTTACGGGCATACCACTTGTTTTATTTTGCTCATTGACTGTGTGTATCTGTAAGAAGACATTTTATTACTTGGCTGGCCAATCAGATTTAAGTTACTCAGGTACTGCACATCTGTGATTCGTGGGCAGACACCTAAGGCACGTGCGAGTTAAAATAATTCAACTGCGATAATGGTTCTGAAATAACGTGTCTTGGAGTACCACTATTGGAGGGAATGTTTTCGCAAGAAACAGGTGGCCCTAACACTATATAATTAGGGCCAGTGACTTTTCGCTTAAAAATCGGAGCACGCAGTAGACTTCAATACTTTATACACACCTCCGCCGTTGTTATACATCCATTGGCTGCTGGTGCCGTGTCCGTCTTTTACCATCGGTGAGTCCTGATTCATTGAGGCTGTGACTTGGAAGCTGATTCGTGCGCAAACGGTTAACACGGGCTAGAATAATTTTTAGCCAATCAAAGAAGCTGGACGACCCTACACTGCTTTGGACTGTATCTTGTCTCGAAATCTTTTCGCGAAATNGAAGCTGGACGACCCTACACTGCTTTGGACTGTATCTTGTCTCGAAATCTTTTCGCGAAATATCACTGCCCCTAGGAGGTGAAATAGCCGCTTATTCCACAAACACCAGCCTCACGTGCCAGACAAATGGTGGCACTGGCCACCGATATGNGGAGGTGAAATAGCCGCTTATTCCACAAACACCAGCCTCACGTGCCAGACAAATGGTGGCACTGGCCACCGATATGTCAGAACGCCGTTCACTAATCACTGCCTGGCACCTTTCTTGCCAGCCGGCAGCCCAGCCAATAGCGAAGCTTTGGAAGCACGCAGTAGCCAATCAGACACAAGGCCCATCCTCAGAGCCTCGAACAAGCGATCAGTGAAGAGGCACGCCCACATCAATGGAGCCGCCACGCCATTATCTACTTTGTAATTACGATGGTTTGATTGGACCGTGTCCATTGGCGACCACGAGACTAAATAAACATACACAGACTCAGCAAGACACAAACTAAAAAACATTTAACAACACCACAGACAGATAACCAGGAAAAACTGTTTCCTTGTCAATAGAATATTGAAACGACAAAAAGGCGGAAGAACAACTTGTTTTTACAAAACAGGACAGAAAGCAAAGCAAAACAAACAGAAGACAACATGATGACGAAAACAAAACACCACAGAAGTGAACAAAACAGAGCAATAAAAAACACAATATTAGTGATCACATCTGAACAATAAAAACTCGAAACAAACACGAAAGTAAAACCAAAAGCACAATGAAACACAAGTCAGGAAAAGTATTTGTTGTAAGATTATAAANCGAAACAAACACGAAAGTAAAACCAAAAGCACAATGAAACACAAGTCAGGAAAAGTATTTGTTGTAAGATTATAATACCAAATAAATCAACACTATGAGTAACACAGGAACCACAAGAAATAACCAGAGGAAAGAATAGATGAACCCACAGAGTTCTCACAACCACAAAGAATAATTATAAGTCTTCGCAATGGACACTGTCCAATTAAACCATCATAATAACATGAACTCACGGTTTCCATTAAACTTAACAGTTATAATAAATATGAACTATGTGATACGGGCGTCTATACGCTCGCTGTTAGGTCGTCCGTGTCCCTGGGAGCGGTCCTTTTGTCTGANGGCGTCTATACGCTCGCTGTTAGGTCGTCCGTGTCCCTGGGAGCGGTCCTTTTGTCTGATTGACTACAGCGTCCCGCGAACGACTTCTTATTGGTTTGGCTGCCGCCTGGCACGTACATATATTATCAGGCAGTGATTGGCAAATGGAGTTGCGTCATCTTGAAAGCCGGTGAAACAGTTTTTCCTGACATGCGCCGCTGGAATTCGCAGTCGAAGGTGCTGTTTCACCTTGGCGTCACTGCAAAAAATATCCTGGTAAACTTCCTCATCTGTAATGGAAGTTCTTAACATATGCACTGTATGCAAATAATACCTAAGATACCTGAAAAATTCGCAGATTCATTTCGGGACAAGCTAGAATTCGAAACACGTGTGTTAATAAAACTTCAGCCATTGGTCCGAACGGTGTTTGACACCTCCTGGAGAAGGCTGGCCCAATCGTCACCTTCTACTGTGACAGCAGACAACCAATGTGCAGNACACCTCCTGGAGAAGGCTGGCCCAATCGTCACCTTCTACTGTGACAGCAGACAACCAATGTGCAGTTTCTATCGCCATATTTGTACATAAGACTGGAGAGTCTAGCCTGCAGGTCATTGAACTCGCGAATTTTTCTGGTCTCTAATAATACCACATGTCAGACTGCAAATATAGGAATGTTCAGCGTCGCTACTATACACATTTTGGAACTTCCCTACGCATTGGACTCTTTCCTGAGGAAATGTACGAACTCTTCACTAAATGTATAAGGAAAAATTACCATTCCCGCTTTCTCACTAAGCGTATAAATTGGTATGGTAAATTTCAGAATAATTTCTTAGAGTGTACTTACCCGTTGTCTAATGTGGGCGTGCCCACATGCTGATTGGCTGTGCGTGGCTGCGAGTTTTTCCCCATTAATANACTTACCCGTTGTCTAATGTGGGCGTGCCCACATGCTGATTGGCTGTGCGTGGCTGCGAGTTTTTCCCCATTAATATAGTGAAATATTTTGAACATGCGTAGGGGCACCTGTTTATCGCGTTAACATTTTAGGACTAATTGTGTTCCAAAACAATTCAGCTCATATCCGATTTCGTGATTGTATTATTTGAATTGTTGCGTGGCTGCTCTGTCTGCCCACCAATTACGGACAGTCAGTATCAAAGAAACTTAATTCTGATTGGCTTACTCGTGTGACAGACTATTTTCATACAAAGTCAGGCGACCAGTAGACAAAGGGAAGCTACACGTATACACATAGTATATTGAAGTTTAGCCAGCGCGTAAATGTTTTCGCGAAAAACATGTGTCCCTAAATATACGCCAATATACACCCTGAATATACGCAAATTCATTTTAGGACAAGTTAGACCTCAAACCCATGTACATTACTTTTATGATTTCAATAACAGACTTGCAATGAAACAAGCATCCAATCCCGTGTCACCCGGTCTGATGTAAAACTGGCAACACGCTGGGGCATCAGCCAATGAACAGAAAGCTGAGGCTCTAAAATTTATAGTAAGGAGGAGTTCAGCCTAGAGGTCGCTCAAAACACGAAACAAGCACGGAAAAAACGAGACGAGAGTGGCTGTAGTCAAAATATATAAATAAAACGTATAATATATAACACACAATGAATTTTGTCAGATATATATCAAAGTAGAAAACAAAGGAACAGAATTACAAAACGAATTATTAAACAGAAAATTGAAGAAAAAAAAGGAACAACCCAAATTAATACAGCACAAACGAGCACAGGTAAGAAGACAAAATCCTGCCCTCCCACTCCGCCACCCTAACACCCTAATTGGTTGGGCTGCCGACTGTCAAGTAGTGTGTAGGCGGCTGTTCCACCTCTGTATTGTCGGTTGCTCTGCGTCCTGGNCCTGCACCCATGGGGTAGAGTGCACGTCCCTGGTGCGCAGTACCAAGTCTCCGTGTCCCAACATTGCGCTGCTTTTCTGCCAGTACGTTTATCATGAACTACGTGGGCAGGATTTGGGGTTGGAAAGCAGCTTATGTAAACAAGTGCTTTGAAATGTTCGTATATCTCCTCTATCATTTTTTTAAAACAATCAGGGGCTTGGTGTCGGAGAAACTAAGATGCTCGCCTCCCACCAAGGCGAACCGGGTTCGATTTCCGGCCGAGCAGCTCCCTAGATTTTCGCACGTCGTAATCGTGTCGGGTGATTCCGCTGGACGGCGAGTTTTCTCGGGGAGCTCCCTTTTCCCCCCGCCCTTGCACTCTCGCGCTGCTCCGAACTCACCTCGCTTCACCCTCATCGGCTCTCAAGACCTCGATGTTAAGAGCCGTCCAAATCTCTCAACTCAACAACGGAACTCTTAACCAGTTCAGCCACTGCGTCCACGATCGTAGACACGTTGCACCTGCGTGTTATTTATGACCAGTGCTGCACACGAGGAGTCCAGTGCCCCAGTCCTCCTTGTGGCTGATGTGATTTGTGGAGATTTCCTTCGCCTCTTTGACGTGAATGGTTAATGCAAATATCGTCGAGCACACAGCACGTTCTTGACTGGTCACAAGCCAAGTGCTCAACACAGGTGCAGTGCACGCCTTAAAATTACGCGAGTGCAACTCTTTAACAAAGAAATAAATATGTGACCGAACGGGTCAAAATGAAATAAACGCATTCTTCTCATTCAAACAACTTCCCTAATATTTTGTACTTACTTGCAGGTTTTTTTTATTATAACAATAATTGTTAAGCTCGTAATTCAAGTAGGTTTGTGGTTAAAGGCATAGGTTAGTAATACAAGGGGTGTGGGCTCTATTCCCCATGCTTGCAAAATGTGAACTCTTTTTCCGTATGTTAAATTTAGAATTTTTTTTTTTAGTTATTCTCTATTATTAATTCATTACATTTGTTTAAAAAAAATTGTATCTACACTTCTCAATAATGTAAATTGTAATACAAGGCTACCATCTGCAATATTACAAATATATCTTTTGCAGATTTTGCAAGAAAACTGTTTGTAGTTTTACAAAGGATTTCCAAGGTTTTTTCTTGTAAAAGTACAAAACCTTTTTTACAGTGTGGGGTCTAAGAGCTATTATTTGAGTGAATGAAGAGAATTGGATGGCTCTTAATATCGAGGCTTTCCGAGTCGTTAGCTATTATTTGAAGATTGTTTGAAAGTACGAGTAATGCTATCTTTATATTCTCAGGACGGTTATATGGATTCCATAGTCTAGAGCACCACGGTGGGTTCGCACTTGTGGCCTAGTGTAATATTCTGTCCAAGTGTTGGCAACAATGCCGCGCCGCTCGCACGTGGGCGCGGTCTCAGCAGGCAGACACACTGATGTTCGTCTTCTGCGCACGCTCTCAACGTTTGCTTACGAAATGTCCTCGTAACCGTCAGGTTTAACGGCCCGAAGGCCGACACACGCTCGATTCTCCCGCACTACAACTGTACTCTGCTCAGGACCGCGCGGTGGCTGAGTGGTTAGACTGCTTGCCTCCCACCAAGGCGAACAGGGTTTAATCCCTGGCCGGGTCACTCTCGGATTTTCGCAAGTGGAAATCGTGCCGGGAAGATGTCGCTGGTAGGCGGGGTTTCTCGGGTATCTCCCGTTTCCCCCTCCCTTTCATTCCGGCGCTGCTCCATACTCACCTCAATCACCCTCATCGGCTCTCAAGACCTCGCTGTTTCTACAGTCGAGGTCCCAGCTTGTATTTCTAATTCTCTTCAGCTTCTGGAGGACCACCACTGCCTTCCCCGAAACATACACAATGTGCTTTAGGAAGTTCATCTTATCGTTCATGATGACTCCCAAGTACTTTAACTCATTCACGTATTTTACTGGTTTCCCGCCAAAGCGCGCAGTCTGTGGTATCTGCAATTTCCCTTTGAAGAGCATCGTCCTAGTCTTGTCTATGAAGAATCACAGTTTCACATGTTCTGCCCGTGTCCATATCTTCTCCATGATTTATGCTACTTTTTCTTCAGTATGTCTTCTTGCCTGTCCTGTGATCAGGATCAGACCATCATCATACCCGTAGGTCATGCATCTCGGCGGGAGTCCCAGTTACAAAATGTCATCTAAGGGGACGTTTCAAAGGTTCGAACAGAGGACCTACCCCTGGGGGCATCCCTTAGTCACATTCTTCTGCACTTTCACCGTTTATGCAGTGTGCATATTCTTTCTGTCAGCGAAGAAATCCAAGATTGTTCTGTAGATGCTTGTCGATCATCCCTTCCTCTTCAGCTAGCAATTCACCTGCGGCCACCAGGGATTGTCAAACGCTCCTGCAATGTCAAGGAACACTCTTAACACATATTCGTCCATACAAATTGCATGATACTGTGCAGGGCAAATTACGTCCCCCATGCCCTTTCGAAAGCCATATTGTCTGTCATGGCATCAGTTCCCTCCTGTTACAATTCTGCGCATCTTCTTAGCTTTTTTAAACTGGGTTCTGTCAAACGTTGACTAATCTGCTGTTCGGTGAACCGACCGAAATTATTGCTCAGTCTCAGATAGGGGACCTTCTTTCTCATACCGTTGTAGACTTCAAATACATACAATCTATGGTAACTTGCACACTCGCCNTCAGATAGGGGACCTTCTTTCTCATACCGTTGTAGACTTCAAATACATACAATCTATGGTAACTTGCACACTCGCCTTTCATTTGCCAGTAACTATTACAATTCATAGTTAAAATTTTTAGTTAAAAGTTCAATTTAACCAAAAATAAGATCCTTTTATGTTAACAGGCGTATGAAACATTTGTGATATGTGACATAGTGAGGGAACAACAAAACACGTAATGCATAGGATGTTTAAAGGTTTGATTAATAAAATACGCTAAGAAACTACGAACAGAATATAGCCACTAAAGAAGGAAATGTTTAACCATCGCGTCATTATTTTGCATCGGTAATCCAAAGCGCATTGCGAATTGCGCCAACCCTTGCTTTGTGCCTGAGGTAGAGCCACGTTTTGCACAAAGAAAATGAGGTACTTACTAAATTCCATTGTCTTGGATGCACACTCGAAATTTTGCTTTGGTTATTGGTAGACACTCGGAAATTCGCGAATTCATTTAAGGACAAACTAGACTTCAAAAAAATGTATATTTTACTTTATTATTAATAGGATCGCAGTTTTTTTAGCCACGCCCTGGACGAATTTGAGCCAATAACTAATACGCAAGAAAAACACGACCAAATACCGTTATACCTACTCTGGTGTAAAACTGGAGTATCAGCCAATGAGCAATCAACTGAGGCTCGAGTGCACAAAGGCCTGTGGAGTCTAGCTTGTTGACAAATGAACCCGCGATATTTCCGTGTCTCTAGTTATTGGCCGCAAGTCCTTGTGAGGAGACATTTCTTACCTTACAGAGCCAATCATAATTAAGTTGCTCCAACAGTGGACATGCGTAACTCGCGGGCAGACACATGAGCGGGATAAATTAAATTAATCCAATTACTAGGGGCAGCGATATTTCGCGAAAAGATTTTGAGACAAGATACAGTCCAAAGCACTGTAGGGTCATCCAGCTTCTTTGATTGGCTANGAAAAGATTTTGAGACAAGATACAGTCCAAAGCACTGTAGGGTCATCCAGCTTCTTTGATTGGCTAAAAAATGTTCTGACCCATGTTAACAGTTTGCGCACGAATCACGAAGGTTCAGTGTCGGAGTTACCTAGTCCTGAGTGGCTTGGTCAAAGACGGACACGGCACCAGCAGCCAATGGAGGTATAACAACAGCTGAGGTGTGTATATAGTATTGAAGTCTACTGTGTGCTCCGATTTTTACGCGAAAAGTCACTGGCCCTAC